>JAMZAV010004751.1:0-50022 GCA_024449915.1 Sweltsa coloradensis | reverse complement strand
ATAGGTCACAGTATCATGAAGATTGTTTTGAGTGAAGCCATGACATAGTCCATTTAATAAAAATCCCTGAAAATGTGATATTTGCGACAATAAAGTGTCGTCACGATAAGCCTCACTACAATCTTCATATATTACTCACAACCAATTAATTACACACCTAAAAGCACATGCGCCACTGTCATCAACACAATTTGAAAAACATTGCACGTTGCGTGGAGCTTCGATATGACCTCGCTGCCCCGCACCTTTTGACTACTACCTGTACACACACACACAGCGGTGAGCCTCACCTCGCAGTCGGCTTGTTGTTCTTATCCCAGGCGGACGTGTTTTGTCCACGCTCTTCGTTTTAGTCTCATTGGGCCTCCACATAACACAGAGTTAGCTTCTGTTGCTGCTGTATGTGTTGCTGTTCCAAGTCTTTGCTGTATCCTCGTTCTCTTCCATCATTTTGTTTAATGTTTGCTTTCTTCAGGAGGTTGTTTGTTCTGTCCAGACTGGAAGGTTTAGTTCTCTCTTTATTCTGTTCTGCTCAGTGTTGTGCTCCGTCTGTTCCGTCCGTGCAGCCTGAGGAGTTGATGTTCAGAAAGTGCTAGGTTCTGTTCAATGTGAGATTAGTGCTTTGACACAGTTTATGTGCTGTTCTTTTTTCCGCTCTTAGTTCCGCTCTTGTTCGGACTCCACAGCACATGGCGTTGGCTTCTGTTTCTGCTGAATGTGTTCAGTTAGACGTCTGTTATCTTTAAGAGAATGTCTGTTCTGTCGAGATTGAAAGGTTTTGTTGCTACTCAGTAAAGCGTTGTGTGATCTCAGTGTTGTTTGGTCGGTGCTTGCTTCTGTTTGGTGCGAGATTAGAGGCTTGACACACTATAGTGGTGCTGGTTTCTGTGCTGTTTTTTGTTGTTGTATAGAGTTATTTATTTAATTTATAAAACTAGTTTAAATTACTGAAGAGGATTATTTAAATCAAACACATCTTGGAGTTCATGTGCTAATGTCATCACGTAACATCGATATGACCTCGCCGACCCGCACCTTTTGGCCGCCATCTACACAGGCTGGTGTCGGACGTCTTAGAATAATGCCACTGTGCTGGTGTGCTGTTAATATATATTGACGGGCAACAATAGTTAATTGAATACGGTATGCCTGCCTATAGGCTAATACATTTCTAGGGACGATTCACAACTACAGATTATTGTTCTATTTTTCAATAAACAGACCTACCAGGATATTAAACAACTGTGAAACATTTGATATGGTACCTTTCACCTCCTCATTCTCAAAGATCTACACTCAAATTTGCGTCTCGATACTGCTTTTGAGGTAAAATGCACCATTTTACAGTTAGTCCATAGTAAAAGAAAGATCCCTGAAAATGTGATATCTGCAACAATATAGAGTCGTCACGATGAGCCTCACTACATATCTTCATATATTACCTGCAACCAATTAATTACACACCTAAAAGTACATGCACCACTGTCATCAACACGATTTGATAAAAAGTCAATGCACCTTTAGTGTAGCTTCGATATGACCTCGCCGCCCCGCACCTTTTGACGGCAGAAAGCCTTGCAGTCGGTCTGTTGTTCTAGCCAGGCGGACGTGGTTTGTCCGCTTTCTACGCTCTGGTTTCATTGGGCCTCCACGGTACTTGGGGTTAGCTTCTGTTGCTGCTGTATGTATTGCTTGTTCAAGTCTTTGCTGTGTCCTCGTTCTCATTCATCATTCTGTTTGGGCCATCAAAGTCTAAATCGCAACCTTCTCGTGGTTTGGCCCGTGATTAGGGGAGTTTTTCTCCCTGAAACTAATGGCGAGCTCTTGGTCGTCGTTGTGGAACTTTCCCCTTCCCTTTGACAACCTCCCCGACGGCGAGACAATGACAACACGGACGGATGATGACACAGACAGAGACGAAACCGACGCGGGGGAACCCCTGCCCCCCCCCCCCCCATACACTTGTGGCTGGTTCTGACCAGCACCTGCCTGTCGACCCCTTGTCCCCCCGCGTCATCCCTTACGTCCGTCCCTTCGTCTCGATTAGCCAAGTTGCATAAATATGAGCCGTTAAGCAATATCCAATCAATCAATCATTCTGTTTAATGTTAAAAACATACAACCAGCCCTTTACCCTATGGGAATTTATAACCGCAGTAACTGGCCTCAAGAATTCTGCCCCTGGTCCTAATGACGTTCACAACAAGATGATCAAACGCCTTTCCCCCAAATCTCAGCAATTCATCCTCAACACGCTAAACCGCATTTGGCTAGAGGAGGTATTTCCTAACTCCTGGAGGGAAGCCATGGCAATCCCTATCCTGAAACCAGGCAAAGACAAAGACCAACTTATAAACTATAGACCAATTTTACTCGCGAGCTGCCTGTGTAAGCTTCTCGAACGTATGATCAACAAAAGATTAATGTGGGGTTTGGAGAGCCGCAAGCTGCTTGTCCCAGAACAATCTGGCTTTCGACAAGGACGGTCGGTTCATGATCACCTTGTCTACCACCCCGTGTCTAGTGATCGATAGGATTGACCTATTTACATGGTCAAGGATGGGTGACGAGGATATGCTAATTCAATGACATGGTGAGTTACGAGAAAAGGTTGGATTAATAGGTTTTAGTGAGAGGAAAGAGTTACCATGGAGTAGCCTTGTCGTCTTGGTAGGGTGTGGGATGCCAACATGGCGCCCTGGCTTGGGCTCCCGCCCTACAGGTGTTTTAGGTAAGAAGGAACGATCAAACATTAGCCTACTCGGCCCGAATGTTCACTCCGATGCCTACCGGCTCTACTCTCCTTGCTGCCATTACAGCACTAGATTCGCACACGTTGTAAAGACGAGTACACTTGACTTTGCGCGGCACTTAGATTTCTCGGCACTTGTCGCAAGCGACTCACTCGAACGCGACTTCAGGATGCACTACTGGCTCTCCGACCAACGCTTCACTTGAGCCTTCGCATCTTTACCACCCACAGCGTTGCCCACCTACACACCGGGTGACAGCAACCCCTATTGGTCGTCAGATCCAAGACGCGACCCTCTCGCCCAATACCGGTCCGTCTTACATACAATTTCAAATAGTATCTGATGGAAAATACCCAAAAGCGATGTAGCTCAAGGCCTACGTGCAGAACACAGTGCCAACTTAGAAACATCGTCCGGCGAAACATGCCCCCTAGGCTTGGCCCTTAGACCACCCTAGACGATGTCTCCAACTTGCACGGGTTCCCGAGGAAGACTAGCCCATATTTAACATGGGAGCCTTGTCACATGAAAAACTTATGCCCTTTTACAAGCCCTAGGCTCTTAGGCGGTGATGAAATTAATACTTGTATTGATCATTTAGAGCAGTTTTACTAGATATAGCACTTGGCTGACTTTGATTGCTTAATTAGTATTCAATCAACTTTTTAATTACGTGAATCATTATATGTTAATTTCGAAAAAAAAATATGGATAGGAGAGGGGGACCAGACGGCCCGCTACAGTGTGTAAGGCATATCACATTCCCGAAAAACAAGTTCCGGCATCTTTTCTTTGAGTTGAGTCTGCCAACCGATCCCAATAAATCGTAGATGTATCACAGTGAGTTCCTTCAGTCCCGGTAAATTAGTATTAGTAGTTTTAGGGCGCTTCAACGGCAAAGATTATTCGCGCCTCCAAGATATTTAGTTAACTATGTATGAATGTAAAATACGGTTAATAAGGTTAAATGTATTTTTCATATCATTGTCATAAAAAGAATTGCCAAGGTCCATATATTTGTAGACAGCCAAATCGGAAAACGGTATACATGCTAAAGTTGTCATATAGTCCGGTATCAACAGGATGGTCAGCACAATGGACTCCCGCGGCTCACATTTAACCACAAGTTTTGTGAGGTTGTAACATCCCTTTAAGATCGCTGCCAACCCCACGCTGGTAACATAGCTGTCAAAACGCCACGAGTGGAGGTGCAACTCGGTAAGGTTCTTCAAATTGTCACAATGGCCACAGCCACGATGTCATCGAGAATGGCAAGTTCGAGGTTAAGTGAAGTAAGTACTTGAAAAGAACTTTGAGAAAATATGGAAATCCAATAACTACTTGCAAGAGACATCGAATCGTATTGAAACCTGAGACGGCGTAGATTTGACATGGAGATCGCGCGTAAACATTCACGAGCGGCTACGCTCGAAAAGTAAAGATATGAAATGGCCAATTCCTCCAGATGAGTACACTTGCTTATGGCCCTTGCATCTTCTACAGAACACGGTACGCCTACTGCCACATGCAACACTCGCAGAGTCCCGCATACTTCGTCACAAATTGATGCATGTGCATTAGCTGAAGTTATAGTGTAATAATATCGTTGCTATAATAATATTGTGTTAGTCTAAATATAAAATGGTGATTAAGTGTTGTGTGTATAAATGTAATAACAGTCAAAAATTAGACAAAAAGCTAGGCCTATCATTTCATCGGTTTCCAAACTGTGATAAGTTGCCTAGCTTGTACCGACAATGGCTTCATAAAATTCAAAGGGCTAATTTTGTGCCGTCAAAGTATACGTTTGTCTGTTCCGACCATTTCGTGGAAGATGATTTTGATTAAAACTGCAGTTGTTGCCAATTGCAAAATCGAAACCGTGCTTAAAGGGCCCGTTCACCTCTTTAACAAGTTATTCTTAAAACCAAGTACGAACATAAAAATTAAGTTCTTTGTGTATATTTCCAGACCTACGTCAATAGGGGTCTTTAAATTCATCGGCGCGCTTCGGGTCAGTGACGTCACTGACCCGAAGCTGGCGAGGTGTTGCAACACAGCACAGCTACTAGCGGCGAGTAACGCGTGAGGCAGGTCCCGGTCTATCTATCGAGATAGTCTGTTCTACTGAAAACAAAGCGGAAGGCCTGCGATCATCTGATTAACAATACGTTACAGTTAATCCAACACCTGTTTTTCAAACACATACGTTGTTGTCGTCAATTTAATGGAATAAATATTATATTGGAACGTTCTTATAAAGTTATATGTTGCCAATCATGACAGGTAGGCCTAATAGTGGAGTTGAATAAGTATTGCCTATTACAACAACATAATACACGCGATAGCAATTCTTACACACACACAAACACACACATATGATACAGAATTACTTGCACTTCCAAACGCTATGGGCTAACAGCAGTTTCCGTAATCATGCAAATGTCAGGATTGCCAGTGGTGAGGATCGACCGCGGACCTCCCGAATAACTCTCGCGCGTTACCGACAGTGTTGGCTCGGGCGCTAAGCGCTCGACTCTGATTCGGGAGGTCCCAGGTTCGAATCCCGTCGAGACCGGCAATCCTGACTGAAGGTTTTTTCCGAGGTTTTCCTCAGTCGTTAAGGCAAATGCAAGGGATTGATTCCTCTTAAACAGCCCTCGGACATCCCTTCACAATTTCCTATCCGCACATACCTAGTTCACCTGAAGAGGGGCTAATTGCACCCTAAAACAGGTTTCCCACGATAAAAATTTAAAATTCTCGCGCGTTATGCATGTACTACATCTATCTGAAAACCGATTAACAATGTATCATTATCCCAAGCGGCATTTTAGTTTAGTTTCTCATGGAATACTCCGTATATTTATTAAGCCGCCTTATGACCACACTTGTGTATACAGAATGAATAACAAATCTATGTTGCCTGTTAGATCAGTTTCTGTTCGTAATTGTGGACATAAACAATGAGGAGGTATGCTTACTTTATTACGCCAGACATCAATGTTTCTCTATTGTACTGATGGATGTTTTTTTTCCAAAGCTTTTCGTGGCGTAACATATTGAGAACATCTTTGAAAACTATCATCTGCCCAAAACTACTATATGCTTAGTTATAATACACTGCGCCGACTCACGTTCAAGCAATTCATTAATAAAGTCACTCTCGTCGCAACAATTTGACTCTTTGTCGGTTGACATTTTGACACTTTGTGTACAAACTCTACACGAACACTACTGAATAGAATTCGCTTGCCCTGTAACGTATAATAAACATTCTTATTTTTTTTGCACCTATTACACCACTCCTCAATGTCATCATGAACGATTGATCGAAACGAGTGCACGTGTCCAACTGATGTGAAGAGGTCTGCGTAAGGTTTCTGTGCAGTGTTTAATGTTTATTCTCTTCCTTCTTAGTCCCATTAGCTTATCGCTTTTTGTTTATATCGTTCGAGTATGCAGGCACACCCCACTCATCATATATCTAATGGTATATAGATTAATTAGAGGAACCATTCCAAACACAAACCAAGATTTAAAAATCCACATCAACAGCACACACCCCACACATCCCACATTTCTCCAAATGTACCTTTAATTCTTTCTATGTATACTCTCCTCCGTTGTCTGACTGAAATTCTTTGATTTTTCTTCCATGTATGAGCTCAACTCGTCCTTGGTATTTCATAAATTCACCCAGCACGTCACTTTTCTTTGCTATTGGCACAGCTGTCACATAATTTGAGAAGTTGTCAATGAAGGTCACAAAATACTTTTTGCCTCCTATTGATTCCGGTAAGATGGGCCCCACTACATCAGAGTGTATTCTGTCTAAAGGTGCTTCAGTGTTCCTCCCTTCTCCATCTGGGAACTTGCGGCGCCTCATCTTTCCCTGAATACAAACTTCACAATCGATTGGCTTCTCTTCTTTTATTTTAACTTCTTCTGATTCAAACCCTATTTTTGCCTCCCAGCAACCTCCCTTCATGCATAGTCCTTTCACCCTAGTTGCCCACGAGTGGTAATTATCTCCATCAAGCTTAGTACAACGGGTCTCCTCACTGCCTGTTGTCGTCAGCTTGATTAGGTCCTAGTATAGCCTACACACTAGACTTACCAGCTCAGAACAAAAGGAACTTTGTTTGTCTCCACACACAGTTATCACCTCCTGGTTATTATAATTAATAAACACAACTCACGTTCTGGGCCCCATAACCTGTCAGCGGGATCGGTGTTTTAATTACTTAAAATAACTTAAAAGTATAAAAGAAATACTTTTAATATAACTGCACAAGAAAAACTTTATTGACTCCACCTTGCATGGATACATCCAACAGAAACAAGTGATCTTCCTAACAATAAAACAGATGTTTTATTTTCTTTACAATACTGAACGATATTTCTGACAGTTATGGCTAACAAGGATTGGCAAGAAAGAGCCGTTATAAAGGAACGAATCCCAAATGCGACAGATTTAATATGTCTAGCAGATCTATAATCCTGCATGGCCGGGCAAAGCATCTTGTCCGGTAACTTGGTTCACCTAGCGCAGATCTACCACAAATCCTTTAGATCCATCGTGTTTCTCTAAAAGAACGATAGTTTGTATATGACTTATTATTATTATTATTATTATTATTATTATTATTATTATTATTATTATTATTTGACTAGGCAATGCATAAATATAGGCTAACATTATGAATGTAGCTGCATTATTTGTATTGGAAGATGTTGAAGAAGGAAACAGGCCGCAATTACCAATTGAAATACCAGCAAGACTTTTGCGAGATAGGCTAGATTTATTTCAAATTCCAGACGCCATATTAATTCGATACTATAGATTCCCAAGACATGCCATCGACCACTTGATTAACATCCTAGATGAGCGCTTGAGAAGACCGACTCGACGTGCAAGAGCCTGTCAACGCAGTGTCAAGAGTTGGTTGCCCTCAGATTTTTTGCTTTGATTTTCTAGCTGATGTTATTCAAATCAGCCAAACAAGCTGTTCCCGAGCTATCACAGCTGTGAGCGAGGCATTGGCATACATAGCACCCCAAATACATCCGCTACAACTTAGAAGAAAGATCCTAATGTTGTAGCGCACATTAAAGCAGGTAATTTGATTTTAATATTCTAAAGAAACAATCAGGTTTATGGACCTAACATGGTTTCTCAGTACATGAACCTACATTAAAATGTAATAGCAAGAAAGAAAAGATTGAAAATCCAAATAAAATTGAGATTGCAAAGAAGACCTACTTCACCAAAATAATTTTCATGTTTGTATACGGTATAGGCCCCTACTTAGTAATAATATGTTAAAATTTGTTAATTATTGTAACAATTATGGTGATATATGTATAATAATTATTTCCTTAGGGATATATCAAATGCACGGTTTCCCAAATGCCATTGGGATGGTAGATGGCACATTAGTGAACCTAACAGCTCCATCGGAGGACGAGCCCGCATTCATTGATCGGTATAGGAACCATTCGCTATACTGCATAGTAATATGCGATGCAGACTTACCAGTTCTGTATCTTATTGCGCAATGGCCTGGGAGTGCACACGATCAATTTGCTTGATTTGTGGGGATTTTAAGTCTTTAAATTTACTGAGGGGACCTCATAAGCTACTCTAAAAGTTTGTTATTTTGTTTTATAGCCAAGTGTCAATATTATTTGTTTACACTTTCTTGACAGCAAAATAAGGTGAATTATATAAGACCTTTTCGATTTTAAATAGTAATTCATTTTTATTCAGAATGGTTAAGTATTGAACCGTGTGTAAGTTGCATAAGAAATATAAAAATAAATGCGCGAGCGATTTATGTTGTCTTTCGTTCTCGGATTATCTTTTGATTGTTTATTTCAATGGTGTTCTTTGCTTTGTTCTTTGCACCCAGTTACCGAATACAGTACTTTTTATACAACCTTGCAAATTTTTCGAAGTATCCTCGACTAGATAGACCAGTCATATTTGCCAGTGACTATGGATGAAGGTGTTTATCACATAGCAAAACAGATTTTTTGACATTGACTTGATGAATTCAAAAACCTTGTTCTTTGCTTGGGATCAATAATTTTTCATTTGTTCAAAGTAGTGCTTGGCTGAATTGGCAAGTTTCTGAAAGGAAGTGGTTCTGAGTCAATTTGGACAGAATGTTCTATCTTCGGAGTAAGCGTTGTAGATTCTATTAACGGAGAACATTATGCTCGATCTTTGCACGGTATGAAGCACTTAGGTGAAACAATTCTATAGATTGTCATTGATCTTCGACATTGCGTTGAAAACTGTGACAATTCAAGCTAGCCAAAGCGCCATGAGCATATCCTTACAGGCAGCTGATCACTTAATGGAGGATTTTCGTAACTTTTGTACAACTTATTCTGAAACAAATGAAAAGTTCAAATACTGAGTTTTGTTTTTGGATATGGTATCTCTTCTAATGGATTTATTACGTGCAGACAGAGAAGGAAACTGCGAATTGCACTTGTTTGCAATTCAAAAACTCGTATATTTTTTTGCCGTATGCGACAGAACAAATTATTTTCGCTGGTGCTCTGTATACTTAGAGGATATGAGGAGACTACCTGACACTGCTCCATAAGTGTATGAAAGATTCACGGATGAAGAATTTGTTTCAAAGCAAACAAAAGGATATTCAAAGCGGTTGGCGGAGATATGTGTCTAGAACAGACCATTAATCGCTCCAAAAAAAGAAGCATGGTGTCGTTGGATGAACTAAAAGAAAAATATTTGTTGCAGAGTGGGATATTATGTATCATGAAATGTTAGCTGTATCAAAATTGCATAGAGACATAAGTAGAACCGACAATTTCAACACCAATGATTTTCATAGTCAGAAATCAGAATACAGCTCGTCTAGAACTTCAGCTTACGAGGAGAAGATTCAAACTATGATCCACTTCATACGCTCTCATGAGAACCCGTTTGAACTTACTGATAATCGTTTGCATACCATAATAGCCCAAGATGTAATGTATATCGACATTCGAAATCAAGTACTTAATGTGAAGAAAATTGGTGATGGAGCCTGTCTTGAATTAATAAAGGAACTATATTCATAAACCAGGGGCCCACCAGGGCCAACATAAAACCAAATTGTACTTTTCGAAATTTTTCATTTACATTTATTTATTTATTTATTATATTTAATTAATTTATACATTTATTTACGTATAATTTAAATCAAAACCACCCTGTGCTGTTTTCTTGTGTCCTCATTTACATTATTATGTCATAAATCATCTAGCTGCCCAGTAGGGATGCCTCCTCCTTTCGGCCTTCCTACCTTTTGTGAATCACTTTCACATACAATGTTGAATTACTAGGAAAACGCTAAAGTCCCGCCGCGTTGTTGGATGAGCGTATATGGTGCATTGAGCTGCAATGTGTTACGCGGATTTTCTGTTGTTCTGTAAAAAAAACATTACTTAGTCGAAGAATTATTTTAATTAAATTAAATTTTTTTAAAAATAACTTAATTTTTTTAATTAAATTAAATTTTATAAAAAATTAACTTAATTTTTTAATTAATCGTAATTTTTAAAAAAGAAAAAAATCGTAAAATTGCAATTTTTATAAGAAATAATTATTCGATTGCGCTCAAATTTATTTCGAATATATTAGTTCATGAAATTAAGGTTCTGTAAAAAAATCATTACAATCGGATAAAGCATGTAGGTGTTATAAGTCAAAGAATTGTTTTAAAAAAGAAAAAAAAACGTAAAATTACGATTTTCATGAGAAATAATTTTTCTATTCCGCTCAAATTTCACACGAATATCTAAATTCATAAAATCAAGATTCTGTGAAAAAATCATTACAATCAGATAAAGCATGTAGGTGTTATAAGTCGAAGAATTTTTTTAAAAATCGAAAAAAATCGTAAAATTGCGTTTTTTATGAAAAAAAATTTCCCGATTGCGCTCAAAAACGTGGCAGTTCTAAGTTCAGAGATTTCGAAGGCCTCCATGAAATTTCATCGCAATCGGAGTATCGGTTTAGGCGGAATCGTGTGGACAAACACACAAAAAAAGAAAAAAAAAAGAAAAGAAAAAAAAAACATTCCGGATTTTTTCTCCAGTGTAGTGAAATGGAATCTTCGCTTCGCTCGCTACGCTCGCTACGCTCATCCAAATATTGGTCAATATCATTACTAATAGTACTAATAATACATTTTGGTAGGCCTACACCAGTGCCCTTCTAAATACTGTAGTCCCCTTATGAAATCACTATAAAAATTTGTTTGTTTATCCTAACAGGTGTCGACTGCCACGTCCTGAGGGATGACGAAGGCATATTTAAGGGCCTTCTCTTCATGACAGAGGGGATGAAGAAGACCATGTCGGCGTACCTAGAGTATATCAGGATCGATGCCACATTTAAGCTGCTAGACATTAGAGCACCGGTGTATATCATTCATGTGGAAGACTCTAACGGTAAATCAGAAATTGTTGCCGTCTGCATGCTCGTCTCCGAAGATAAGGAAAGCCTGACATAGTTTTTAAAAACGTTTCAGACCGGTAATCAATCTTGGGTAAATACGCGTTGTATAATGGCAGGTAAATTGATTGGATATTGCTTTACGTCTCATATTTATGCAACTTGGCTAATCGAGACGAAGAGAGGGACGTCAGGGATGACGCGGGGGGACAAGGGGTGGACAGGCCTGTGCTGGTCAGAACCAGCCACAAGCATATGGGGAGGGCAGGGGTTCCCCCACGTCGTGGTCGTATCCGTCTGTGTCATCCGTCCGTGTTGTCTTTGTCGTCGCCATCGGGGAGGTAGACAAAGGGAAGGGGTTCCCCGACGACGACCCATAGCTCGCCATTAGTTTCAGGGAGTGAAACTCCCCTATTCACGGGCCAAACCGCGAGAAGGTGTCGAGTTGGAATTTGAAGGCCCAATGGCAGGTAAAGATCTACGAGAAAGGGACATTCTGAAGGAACTTTTCCCTGACGCTTATGTCCTGGTCTGCATTTACCATGCCCTGAGAACATTTCGTCGCGAAGTATCCTGTGCCAAAATGCAAATAATCGCCGGTGAGCGATACCTAGCATTAGATTTTTCCTACGAATAGTTTACGCAAGAAATAACGATCACTTTGAAACGCTACATAGCGACATAAAGTCCTCTGTGGCAGAAAACATAATGTTAAACTTTGATAAGAAAATTGGTTGTGTATAAAGGACAAGTGGTCAAAATGCGACACATTCAATACTACCAATTTCCAAAACACGACTAACAACAAACTAGAAGCCATAAACGGAAAGCTCAAGACTGTAATTGAATGCTACTCATCCCTAGAAACTTTTGTGTCACGATTTTTTACAATTTATAACGCAATGATTGATGAAAGAGACCAGGCGGTTGCTAATGCCATAAACAAGAGGCCTGTTTGCCCATACCCTGCCGGAAGTCCCGAAGAAATTTATGATCTCACCCTCACCGATTATGCGTCTGAGCATGAAATTGCCCAAATGCAGTTTGCTCCAAATGTAAAAGTCCCACAAGACGACAATGGGACAGTGCAGACCACATCTACTCCATGCACATGTGCAGATTCCAGATCCATGATGCTCCCTTGCCGTCCGAAAACAAGAGAACAAAGGGCTGTTTCTTGACACCTTATCTGCGCTACGCGCAAGAGTAAGGCATACTACACCACGTACCAGCGTTTGTGCAGGAGATTGTCCATGAATTTTCTGTAGGACTGCCTACTTTGGTTAGGACCCCACACCGAAAACCAAAGAGTCAGCATGAGACTAGAAGGAGACTAGAAGCTAGGTGAGGCGAGGGTCCCCCATACCATTTCGTGCGCACCAGTACCCTCGTCACAATACCCAACAGAGTGAAAAAGATCATATTCATGACGCAGAGGTGTTTTAAGCGGCAAAATTTTTGTATATATACTATTGTGTACAATAGTAGCTTTAGAATCAGAGAATTCTACGTCAGGGGAGTTGCACGGCTAATGTTATGTACACCACCTGCAGAAGCAAAAACTATCATTTTAACGCTTTTGTTGTGAGCCTTACATTAACAGAAAGCGCTTAAAGGTCAACAGGGCGTGAGTTACTTGTGAAAAATACAAAACCAAAATGAAGGAACTCTATATGACGGCAGATGTGAGTAGCCTTCTATCTAGCTTAAGTTGGTGATGGTGATAGGGACAACATTTTGTAGATGAAGAAACTAGCTGACCTCTGGTCGGCTGCCATGATGCCCCCATGCCGTAGCGGAAATATATCGGCCAGCAGTGCCTCAGTAGAGTTATTTTAACGAATTAAAAACTCGTGTATTGGAACTTCTTCTCCCTATGCAAATCAATCAATTTGTTATAAAGCATCTTCAGGTAACTGATGACACTATGAAACTTGCTGGAAGTTGTTCATTCTTTGCAACTTCCAGACTCATCTGCCAACAGAAAGTTCCTGTAGAAGATGATTTTGCAGATGGCCGATCTTCCCCCATTGGAGGAGCCGTAACTGCAGTTCATTTCAACAGTCTATGACAGCTGATACATATTTCCCTAATGTAAAATCCATCGAAGTGGACATCGGCTCTGTAAATTACACTTCCAATCTACAGCCTCGTGACAAATTTGCTGAAGTATCATCAACTGCTTGCATTGCTTTTGCTATGAGTAACTTTCCCGAAGGTGCCCATAAATGCAATCGGTGCGGATGCAGTGTACACGTGTTTAACAAATGTTCTATTTCCATTGGGTCTGAAGAAGGCTACGGGGAGCAGTGAATCTATATTAGTTGCCTGAAGAACAACCCTGTATCCTCTACGCCCCCCTCAACTCTACCCGTAACGTCGCTGAATTACAGTTCAATCCAACAGTCTATGGCAGCAGATACGTGTTCCCGTGGACATCGGCTCTGTAGATTACTTGTCTAATCTACCACCTCGTGACAAATCTGCTGAAGTAACATCAACTGCTTGCATTGATTGTCCTCCTTCCCTCCTCCCCCCAGCGTCTCTCTTAGAGGCCTATATAATTACAACATAAGTTTCTGTGGTAAACACATTTTAGGGTAAATTTTATGAAAATATTATAAAGTTGGTTGGGAACTAGTAACTTACAGTACCTAATTAGGTTGAGGCCCAAAATATTTTTTTCTGTTTTTTGCTTGCTTTTTATGTTTTAAAAAAATTATTGAAATAGGAAGCCTAGGCTAGAGTGCTGGGCCCCCGTAATTTCCTCTAACTTTTTAATCTTGTTAACGAGGACCTGTAGCCCTGGCAGAGGTCCCCTAAAAAGATTTTTTTAAATGTTCAAAATTCATTTTAATTTATTTGATTTGTTTTTAAAACACAATTAAAAATACCCCAACCAAACTAGTTCTGCTGGTTGAATGTCAACATTTAAGCTATTTTGTGAACTAATCAATTAGCCCAAAGGCCTACTTGAAGAGTTACTAAATTGTAAAAAATGTTTTTTACAGGCTATCTATTGTAGTCCTACTACCGATCTTTCATGAGTATTTTCTTTACCTGATTTTACTAAAACAGGCGTTTGATTGTAGGCTGTATAGGTACATCGCAATGTACTGCATTGTCTGTTTCCCAAATGAAGATACCAGTGCATTAATATCACAATCGTGGATCAGGGCTACCGGTACCAGTCCCGGTACTGATCAGCATGGTGGCCACCAAAGAGAATTTAACCAACTGACTAACTTACAGACCGTGCCGTTGAACAACATTTTTGCCCAGTTGAATCTGGACCAACTATTTGGGATTATTGCAAAATTCAACTGCTTGGTAAACCTATTGGTAAGTTAACCTTAAATAGGTAGGTTGTTATTAAAAACTAAAAAAAAATTATATGGATTCCGCTCAATGTCGAATAGTAATGATTAGGGGTGGGCGAACCTGGGTTTTTGACTTTCGAGCAGCCGAACTCGAACTTTTTTCCAAAATCCAAAAATCAATATGGTCACCGGATGGTTTTGAGCAGATCGAACAGAGGTATTGACGAAGAATGCTGTTGGTAACTTTGAGTTAAAATGAACTCCTAGAGCGCTTTGCATGTTATATTTACACATGTTATTTTCACTAGTTAATTACATTTTAAATTTTTTTTCAAGATTGTCAAGCCTTTTAAAAATTTTCAGTGAATTGAAAATTGTAAGCCTACATTGCAATTGATGTATTTTATTTTTGCTCTCAGATACTGAAACCAAATCGAGATTTTCAACCATCAAGGCGTATGGAATCTCCAGAAAGGAGATAACGCCCAGAAAAAAGCGACTGCATAGAGAAAAGGCTAGATGAGGAAGTCCTTACACGTAATGAAGGGAAAATTTTTGACCATCTGTTTGATTCATTTCCCTTGAGCCAAGATTTGCAGTCTGATTGTTTCACGATTGAGTTAGTTAGTTAGTTATTAGGGTTTAAGGGCACACAACACTAAGGTTATCAGTGCCCGTATTCTCTTATATAATGGCATGTTATTTTTAAATCCTATTGTACAGCTGTGTTGATTTCAGGTATTTAAAAACATTGGTTATGTTCTCAGATTCATCAGATAAAATTTCTTTTAAATTAGGTTTTAGTTTAAAATCATTCCTCTCGTCCATGTGTTGAGGACATTCTACTAAAATGTTTAAACAGTTAAACAGTTAAAATCTCACCACACTGCTCACAGGGTGGTGGGTCTTCACCTTTTAAAAGGTATCCTTGAGTGAGATGTGCGTGTCCAATACGTAGACGGGTCAGAACAACCTCTTCGCGTCGGGAAGAGCGCCTTGAAGAGATCCAAGGTGATACATCGCTTTTTATTTCGCGAAGCTTATTATTTTGCATGACATGCCATTCTTTGCACCACTTTTCTTTAAGTTTAAGTTTAAATAATGCTTTAAAATCAGGCGTTACGACTAATTGGCAATCAATTTGTTCTTTGTTACAAGCTTCTTTGGCACTTTGGTCGGCGAGATCATTATCATCATCAACGTGGACACTAACATGGCGTATGCACAGGCGTTCCGAGTACCCACAGAAATAAACCTGGCTGAAGGCATAGCAGGGCTAAAAGCGATCAAGTGGGCCATGCACAAAGCTGATATGCCTTGCCACATTAACCTCCGGGCGGATAACTCATGGGCAGTATACAGCATCCGCCAGCGGACAGGTCAACTGTTCAAGAACCAAGACGCAAGACACGTCTTATGGGACATATTTCGATTATTTCCCGACTCAACTTATACGACGGAATGGGTCCCCACGGCCCTGAATTGGGCGGACAGACCATCCCGCCGAGCGTGGGATGATATCCACACACAAGCGGCCGACGATGCCGCTAACGATTAAACATCCTTGGGCGACATATTTAGCCTATTGTATAAACTTGTACCCTCTTGCAATAAATAATAATAAATTAAAAGAGGCCAAAAGACCCCGGTTCTCTGCCTTCCCGGTGTCTTCTAGACTGTACTACCCGTCCACCACGTCTCGGATATATAACCGGGCGTTGGGGGCGGAGTAGTCAGTCGAACGAATTCATCGGTGGGGTGGAGAACCACAACAACACCACGTCTCGGATATATAACCGAGCGTTGGGGGCGGAGTAGTCAGTCGAACGAATTCATCGGTGGGGTGGAGAACCACAACAAATACGTGCGGGACGCGAATATTTTTTTCCTTCATTATGTTAAAACGATAAGTTCGGCTCATCGCGAGCCCGCGCAAAGTGTTTGTGCTACGTGATCTTCAGTGGTTAAGGGTCCTTGTTTCTGGGCCGACGTTAACTCCGATGGTGGCACGTGCAGAAGCAGAATGCTGCTGTAATGACGATGTAGTAGTAGTAGTACTTCCCCTGCCTATTGGTCGCGTCAGACTGATTCCGTACACCACACCCTCGCCACTTATATGTGCCGAGTGTGTGTGGAACGGGCACAGTCGGTAACGACCACAAGGCAGGGGAAGTGGCGCCTCATTTCGGCGTCCTTACTGGTCATTTTTATTGAAGATTTACAACATACAAGTATAAAACAATGTGAACAGTTTTGTCCTAAGATAGCTTTCCCAAGAGGAGCAACACTTCTACCAAAATCAAGTTGTGGTCTCTGCAGCAGAAGCTGTTGATTTTTTTTGCAAACGGTACATACTTGGCACTTGTCCAGAAAAGTTCGAGTAACTGGCAGTCGGTGCTGCGAACTTGATACTTTTTGTAAACCAAACAAGGAGAATCGTTATTGGGATTCAAAGCTCCAAAATATGATATTTAGTTAATTTAAATGAAATATGCATACATCATTTGGTCTTTAAAATGAACCAAATGCTATTGATGCAAATGCACGCACCACTTCGTACGAGGTAAAAAGTTTGGTATATTGATACAGAGCCCTTCAGATATTGGTACTCAATGTCAGTGTCAATTCTTGAGTGCAACAGTGGCAGCTCCATGTTTTCCACGCTCGAAATTATCAATATCCAGCCCAAATTCAATGGTCTGACCTTAACAGAGGTCAATGCAGGCAAAGTGACTACCAAAAGCAAGAAGATACTGATGGAGGCTGGAGGAACCAGGACCAACGCACAGATCTACTCTCAAATCAAAATGCTCCTTGGCTAGGTTACAGAACTGACGACAACCGCCTCATAGAGGTAAAATGTCTTGAGGCTGGCAAGACTTTGTGGGGGTCTTGAATTGGCAAATTGTTTAAGCGGCAACACCATCAAGCACCATTTCATAGCGTCATAATGGATACTACTCAAGATTGTGCAAAAATAGATGAATTGAGCAAAGTGTTTCGTTACGTGACTGTCCCTATTGACGCCAAGGGGTGTCCGATGGCAGTGAAAATTGAAGAAAGTTTCCTTGTTTTTTGTGAAATTAGAGATCAGACTGCTGAAGTTAGTTAGTTAGTTATTGGTGTTTTAGGGCACTCAACAGTAGAGTTATCAGTGCCCATGTCAAGTGTATTGGAATCTTCCAAATTTTCTTTTTCCATACTCTTGTGGATTACCACCATGTTTTATTCTTTTCAAGGGGAGGAACGTAAGGGGCGACGCGGGGGGACAAGGGGTTGACAGGCCTGTGCTGGTCAGAACCTGCCACCCGCAACGTCCCTGTCCGGCGCAGCGCCCGCGTCCCTCTGTCTACTCCTCTGCATCCACGACGAGTGGCGATTGCGTCATACCCGACACGCCAAAAATCAGAAGGAAGAGTGTAGTAGCCAAGAAGAAACCCACGTTGGTGGTACCCGCCGACGTGGTGTCTGAAAGAAGCACCGATACCGTCGACGAACAACAGTCGCGAGATGGCGCTCAGCGACCTGTTGCAGCAGCACACCATCGTGGTGGTGCTCGCCGATGGCAACTGCCTCTTTCGCTGCCTCAGTCACGTCCTGGTAGGTCACCAGGATGACCACGCACGACTTCGACGCATCATCGTCGACTATATCTGCTCGCATTGGGGAGACTTCTCCAATCAACTTTGGGACACACATCCGATGGCATATTGCCAGCAAATGTCTGCTGATGGCGAGTATGGTTGCGACCTCGAAGTTCTAGCCTTCGCTCGGATCTACTCGCTGAACATCATGCTTCACAGGAAGTTGCCATCCCAACGCGTCCGCTGGAACCTGCAGGACATAAACGAGGGTGGTCAGTCATCGTACCACTACCTCCTCTTCTTTGGCATGGCTAAATTCCACTACCTGGATGGTCACTACCAGGTACTGTTGCCCAAGGAACACATCCCCGAGTGTCGGACACCAACTACTCTGGCACAGCCATCGAGTGATGACTCAACACTTGGTGAAGATGAAAAGACTACAGAATCTTCTCTAGCAACATCTCAAGTGGCTTCCTCGAAACGAACCATCACGAGACGAGTTGCTTATAGTAGATTGGGATCGAAGTTAAGCAGGAAACGAAGTCGTCAACAACAGCAAGACAAGGCTCGTGCCCACGAGGAGAGCCAAGCACCACCCTCCAGATGCACACCCGACGAAGACGTCGCCAACGAGACGATCCCCACCGAGGGTCCCGAGGCGGCCGACTTCGTGTTTGTGCGCCGATGGGAAGGCCTCGCGTCCCGAACCACCGTTCGCCAATCACCTACAGGCGTGCTGTGGGTTTTATCGGAGACGACGTGGACGCCGTGACGTGCATACCCTGACGGCGTTTGTGTATGTTTTGCTATATTTCCTATTAAAAAATATCTATCTTTAATTATTTATCGATCTCTCGTCGATTGCGTCGGGGCCTACAGGGTTGGCTTGGTCAGTTTATTCATGTTTAACTGGGAAGTTGAATGCTACTAGTGGTAGACCATACGCTAATATTAGACGACGAATAAGAGATAATACTTTCGTGGTAATAGAAACCTGTACAAAATATAGAAGTGATAGAAAAGATTTTAAATTAAAACCTTCCCTCAAAGAAATTTTATCAGACAACTCCACGACAAGCGATAATGTTATTAATTTCTTACGTAAAGTAAACCTTTGAATTTCAATTTGAAATTCATATTTATTTAGCAATAAGAAAATTCGATGGGCACTGATAACTTTACTGTTTTGTGCCCTAAAACCCCAATAACTAACGAACTTGAACTTATATTTGACCACGGAAGGCATTAAGATAGTACGTCAACACAATCAAATACCTGGCTGAAGTACCTCTGCCGACCTCTTAACATTTTTTGAACGATTAGATGATCATTTCACTGTCGATTGATTTCCGCGCATTTAGGCACCACGTTACAAACACAAGTCCGGCTCGTTTTATCCTGCCTTGTGGTGTCATCGGTTGATCGTTACTCAATATCCAATCATTGTATTGTCGCTGTATATGTGTTAAAAATGGTTTGTTTTAAGACACTTTCAAGGGTTGCAGTTGGGAAGTCATTCCACCAATTAGCCCAATGTAAAAGTGCACTCAGATGCATTAAGTGTGGCAATCAACACAAGGCAATGGATTGTGATAAGAGGGAGGGGGATTACCAATGTGTACATTGCACGGGTAATCACACCTCTAACAACCGAAACCGTTCAGAATGGATTAGACAGAAAAACATTAAAGAAACCATAGCCAGGGACAATATCACATATTTAGAAGCCGTCAAAGCTTTTCCTCATCCCAATAGACCATCATAAGGACGTCGAGTGGCAGATATTTTAACAGGCCATTTAAAATTACAACAATTTCTGATAGTGATAACATATTCATATATTGGTGTGAGATAGGATCCAACAGCTTACCTTCATAAAGTGATGGTGGGACTTAAACCGAGGAGCAAAGTGTTCTGTAATACTGTGTGTGTGCCTACAATAAGTTTACTAGCAAAGCAATTCTTCCGATGTTGCCAGGTTCCGCGTTTTGAGGCCACGAGCGACGGCCGCCGTTCTGATTGGATTGGATATTGCTTTACGTCTCATATTTATGCAACTTGGCTAATCGAGACGAAGGGAGGGACGTCAGGGATTACGCGGGGGGGACAAGGGGTGGACAGGCCTGTGCTGGTCAGAACCAGCCACAAGCATATGGGGAGGGCAGGGGTTCCCCCACGTCGTGGTCGTCTCTGTCTTGCGTCATCATCTGTCCGTGTTGTCATTGTCATTGTTTGAAGGCCCACCGCCGTTCTGAGATGGTTAAGATGAAGGGTGGGAGAGACACTCCAACCGTCATTCTGCCTGGACAAGGGGACTTCCCGAGCAAGGAGAAAGAACACAAGTCTGAAAATGCACTACTTTTCTCGTTGTGCCATTGGTGACTGGGTGGGGGGAGGAACACGAAACTGCGACACCACAATAGTGTACTTTTACCGTCTAACGCCACCAACCGCCACATTACCGTCGTTTACCGTCACTTGTATCATCAAGATGGCAGTGGGTGGAAGTAGTGGGCGTAGTGGATCATCTCCTTTAAAATTGTCTAAATGTAAGTTAAAAATCAATTTTAAGTGCAAATTATGTGCCAAAAAAGTGGCTTATGGTGTTTTGTGCGGTTACTGTGACCGGTGGTGGCATTTCACATGTGCTGATATTGAGGAATCTGCAATAAAAACTACGCAAGGTGATGTCAGCTGTTTTTGTAGGTTATGTTCTCCAAAAACAGCGTGTGAGTGTAATGTGGATTGCACTAGTACTCCTGATGACATAACGAACATATTAAAAGTATTAAATGATCTACAGGCCGAAGTAACAGAAATATGTAGTATTATCTAAAAAACATATTTAGAAATGAGAGACTACGTTGGAGAATCTGGTGACTTTGTGAACGAGATGCGTGGGGAAATTATATTAATGGACTGGATGGAGGTCACAGAGCCATCTGAGACACAAGAGACGACAGATGTACCAACTGAGATACGAGAGGTGACAGCAGCACAGAGCCACCAGCGAAAATTAAGAAGCGGACAATTGATTGGATTGGATATTGCTTAACGTCTCATATTTATATGCAACTTGGCTAATCGAGACGAAGGGAGGGACGTTAGGGGTGACGCGGGGGGACAAGGGGTGGACAGGCCTGTGCAGGTCAGAACCAGCCACAAGCGTATGGGGAGGGCAGGGGTTCCCCCACGTCGTGGTCGTCTCTGTCTGTGTCATCATCCGTCCGTGTTATCATTGTCGTCGCCGTCGGGGAGGTAGTCAAAGGGAAGGGGAAAGTTCCCCGACGACGACCCAGAGCTCGCCATTAGTTTCAGGGAGAAAAACTCCCCTAATCACGGGCTTAACCACGAGAAGGTTGCGAGTTGGAATTTGATGGCCCAAGAAGCGGACAAGAAAACGTCAGGGGGATTCAAGTGAGTGGCACTGAAATGTGCGGAAGAGTAAATGCCAGTCTGGCAAAGGATACATTTCCATACGGGGAAAAATTGTTGCACCCAAAGAAGTGAAAACTAGAAAAGATTGCCTAACTGCTTGCAAATAAAACTGCAGCAAATACATCACGGATCAGGAACACCAAATAATCCATGAAAAATATTACAACCTTGACACACATGGGGAAAAATGTTTGATGCGTCTAATACCACAGAAAAACAAACTCTCCGCTAAACCGTCCCCCAAAAAATCGTCATGTTATCACTAAAATATAAAACCTACAAATCCCTTAACGTTTCTATTTGAAATATAAAGGACTTTCAACCAAAAAGGAGTTTTGCCAAAAATAGAAACGGTTTTGCTTTACTAATAAAAAAGCAAAAAAAAAAATGATTTTATTTTGGTCCTCCGCAACCGAAGAAGTTCCCCTGAACCCTTGTGTATTTAAATGAGTGCATCTGTACCAGAACCTGAGCTGATTTTGCGTCAGAACTCGAATATAAAATAAGTTAATTGGTCGTCTCAGTCACTGTCATCATCCGTCCGTGATGTCAATGTCGTCGCCGTCGGGGAGGTAAATCAGTTATACAACTGAGTGGGTACTCTAAATACAGTTTATTTATTTATTAAAAGGGAAGGGGAAAATTCCCCGACGACGACTCAGAGCTCGCCATTAGTTTCAGGGAGTAAATCTCCCCTAATCACGGGCCAAACCACGAGAAGGTTGCGAGGTGGACTTCAATGGCCCACAACCTGTGCTGCTCTGAAAAGCAGGACAGAATACAGAGAGAACTGATTGGATATTGCTTAACATCTCATATTTATGCAACTTGGCTAATCGAGACGAAGGGAGGGATGTAAGGGATGACGCGGGGGGACAAGGGGTGGACAGGCCTGTGCTGGTCAGAACCAGCCACAAGCATATGGGGAGGGCAGAGGTTCCCCCACGTCGTGATCGTCTCCGTCTGTGTCATCATCTGTCCTTGTTGTCATTGTTGTCGCCGTCGGGGAGGTAGTCAAAAGGAAGGGGAAAGTTCCCCAACGACGACCCAAGCTCGCCATTAGTTTCAGAGAGAGGAACTCCCCTAATAACGGGCCAAACCATGAGAAGGTTGCGAGTTGGAATTTGATGGAACTTAACAAAATGATGAATGAGTACGAGGATACAGCAGACTTGAGCAAGCAACACATACAGCAGCAACAGAAGCTTACTCTATGTACTGTGGAGGCCCAATGACACCAGAGCGAAGAGCGCGGAGAAAACACGTCCGCCTGGGACAAGAACAACAGACCGACTGCGAGGCGAGACGAACGAAGCTCTCTGCTGTGTACGTGCAGGTTGTAGTCAAACGGTGCGGGGCGGCGAGGTCATATCGAAGCTGCGCGCAAGGTGCATTGACGTTTTTCTAATCATGATGATGACAGTGGTGCATGTGCTTTTAGGTGTGTAATTAATTGGCTGTGGGTAATATTTAAAGATATGTAGTGAGGCTCATCGTGACGACACTAGATTGTCGCAGATATCACAATTTGAGGGATTTTTCTTTTAATATGTACTAACTGTAAAATGGTGCATTACACTTGATGCACTCGGAAGCCAAGTGCCAAGAAACTGGCACCCTGCAAAAAAGTAGAATACCTAAAATAATACATTTCCGAGCAGACAATGTGATGAGAAGGCAAGGAAGGGGATCAATGGACATGGCCGCAGTGGCGTAACTCTCAATGGTGCAAGGTAAGCGGTGCTTTTAAAAAAAGGAAAAAAAGGAGCCATTGTAACTGGCCCCGCAGTCAGGAGATCTTGGCAAGTATTGGATAAAAGAAGAGCCATTGGAACTTGAGCCACAGCTAGGTTTGATTGATTGGATATTGCTTAACGTCTCGTATTTATGCAACTTGGCTAATCGAGACGAAGGGAGGGACGTAAGGGATGACGCGGGGGGACAAGGGGTGGACAGGCCAGTGCTGGTCAGAACCAGCCACAAGCGTATAGGGAAGGCAGGGGTTCCCCCACGTCGTGATTGTCTCCTTCTGTGTCATCATCCGTCCGTGTTGTCATTGTCGTCGCCGTCAGGGAGGTTGTCAAAGGAAAGGGGAAAGTCCCTGACGATGACCCAGAGCTCGCCATTAGTTTCAGGGAGAAAAACTCCTTTAATCACGGGCCAAACCACGAGAAGGTTGCGGGTTGGAATTTGAGGGTCACATGTGAAATTACATTAATTCGAGATATCTCGAGAACGATGCAAAGTATCTAAAACCTGATTGCAGACAGCTCTGTGGTTTTGTTAGAAGAATATAATAAAGGATAAAATATTCAAATATAATAATCGGTGCGGTTTGTTTAAGATATGCATAAATTAATTACATATCAAATAAAAAACTTAATTACCATCATATTACAATATTTTTTCATAAAGACTATAGTTCTCCCAAAACCACAAAGCTGTCTGCAATCAGTTTTTAGATATTTTGCATCGTTCGAGATATCACGAAGTTTTCATTTCGCTCCTATACCTCCTTACCTTACATCTATGTATACAACATTTAAAAAGAAGATCTGGTACCGTGAAACAGGGTGACTCTGGACACTCTTGTATTTCCCGCACTTCGAGCGGTGTAGCGCTCTAACGGGCAAAGCTAGAACTATGTACCCGAGCGCGTTTAGAATGCAGTGAAATTCTTCAAGTAAGAACATGCATTGACAGCTCATCCAAAAGTAAGTTTAGTCACCAAAAAACTTCTTAAACCCACAGAGTTCTTACAAAAAGCTGTTGAAAAGGTTAGAGATAATAAATTAACCATAAGGCAAGCTGCACAAAAGTGGGTGGTGCCTTAAAGCACCTTATGCAGTGCAGTTTTAAAAAAAATACAAAGTAGGGGGTCAAACAGTTTTGTCAGATGATTAGGAGCAACAACTTATTCAGGGAGTAACAACATCAGCCCAATGGGGATTTCCATTCACCACATATGATATAAGGCTTTTAGTAAAGTCCTACCTTGACCGTCGGGGTCACGTTGAGAAGCGATTTAAGGGGAACCTACCTGGGCATGATTGGGCAAAATCTTTCCTTGCTAGGCATTCCGAAGAAGTAACTATGCGCTTGTCAGAAAATATAAAAAGGGCAAGAGCTGCTGATCTGTCACTATGGTGAACGAATATTTTGACAATCTTGCAACGTCACTGGAAGGGATCCCACCAGAAAATATAATTAACTTCGATGAAACTAATTTCACCGATGATGCGAGCGTATTGTAGACACGTCAAAGACGAGTATATCTGTAATGATGGCTGGTTCTGCAAGCGGAAAAAGTTTACCCCCACATGTCTGCTACAAGGCCGAACACATGTGGAACTCGTGGGTCAATAATGGCCCAATAGGTGCTAGATGTAACCGGTCAAAAAGTGTCTGGTTTGACCAGGTCGTGTTTAAGACTGGTTCTTTGAACTTTTTGTTCCCTCTGTAAAAACCCTGGTTGGAAGGAAAGTTATTATTTCAGATAACTTGTCATCTCATTTGTCGCCGAGAGTTATACAAGCATGCGAAGAGAAACAAATTTCATTTGTGTTGCTTCCTCCCAATAGTACCTACCTGCTGCAACCACTTGATGTTGCCTACTTTAGGCCAATCAAACAATGCTGGCGTGGAGTACTTGCTGCATGGAAAAAGAGAAATCGAGGAGTGTTAGTTAGTTAATGTTGTTTTAGAGCACTCAACAGTAGAGTTATCAGAGGCATTCTTGCAATGCATAAATAAATAATAAATAAATGCACGGGAAAACTGTTTGTCGTTAGGATTGGATTGGATATTGATTAACATCTCATATTTATGCAACTAGGCTAATCAAGACGAAGGAAGGGACGTAAGGGATGACGCGGGGGGACAAGGGGGGGGGGCAGGCCTGTGTTACATCACTTCAAATACCATTGACGACTCTCTTATCACGAAAACGAAAGAAATTCCCTTGATAAAAAACATGAGTCCAAAACTGTTTTTGGAAGGGTACTCTGCTCTCAAGAGAAAAGTGGTGTCCATGATCAATGATGACGTTCAATGAGATGTAGTGGCTATTCTGCTAGGAATGAAGCAAGACCATGCTAAATTTGTTGCATCCTATGTCAGTGCGTTGTGGATTCCAGTTTCCAACGTAGACAGTGAGAGGGCGTTTTCGGCGTACGGCAATATATTGAGAGACCTCAGAACCAACCTGAAGCCTGGCAAAATTGAGTTAATGTTGTGTATGTCTACAAGGAGGTGCTGCACTCTTAAGAGTCGAACATCACAACTTCTCCAACCAGCCTCTCACTGCTCACTAGACAAGTGAAATATATTTCACTTTGGCACTATTACACATACACACTTACACACACACATACACATTACAAATGGTAGGTAATAGCAAAGGATCCTCATTAGGGATCAGACCAACAAACATTTCAAAGAGGACGTTAAAGAAGAAAAGGGTGGCGGACTCGTCTCAAGAAGGCGTTGACCAGAACCGGCCTGGTCCTACTCGTTTGTTGTCATCCGGAAAAGATGCGAAATTCAAGATTGGACAGTAAGTAGTGATTCAATATGAAGGGGGATATTTTCCTGGATTATTATTGGGCACAAAAGTCATGATTACCCACGGCAATTAAAAACAATGTCAATGGGCTCAATTGTATATGGGAAATGGCTAAATATTTTCGACCAGATCTGGTACTGTATTGATGCCCTTGTGAAGGCTATCAGTCCTCCTAAGCCGATTTCTTCTCGAAATCAATACGATGCACCAGAAATGAATAAATACAGAACATTTTAATCGTGACTCTGCTGAGAGACTGTATATGGAATTTAAAAGTTAGGCTTGTATTAGCCAGGTTCATTTATTGCATTTCTGGGTTGTAAACATCATCTCAATTAGAGTTTTGGAAGGGAATGTCGTTATAGACTACCGTTAATTGTAATAAATAATTGTAAGATTAGGTTTTAATTATTCAAATTTTTAAACGGTTTGAAAATAAATAGGTCAGGGTATCCTGTAGCTGCTTATTTTTTTTTCAAAAGTAGCATACAAAATTAAAATTATTATTATTATTATTATTATTATCATCACAATATATCGGTAAAAGTGTAATCTACAATAATATGGAAGCATAAACTGAAATATTTCATAATTTTACCAATGTAAATAAATGTTGGATTTTTTCCAATTTCCACATGTCAGGCAGCCATTATTGCACCTTGTCTCAAACATTACGTGCTTCCACCTAGGAATAGCTCCCAGAACTCGCTGACCAATTTTGTTTAAGATTTAAGGGTTTACGATAGGTAGCAGCACTGGGCGTTGGTGGGAATTTTGTATACCATAGACAATGGTAACCGACAAAGTTAGTGGTAAGTATATAACCCACTGCCTACAAAAGGTCAAAAAAATAAAAACAAATGATGTTTATGCAGATCGCCTCAAATACTTTCTTCAAGCTAATTCCATTGCTGAACCAGGCTTGAAAAGGGCCACGCTCTTAGCAGAGTGCTGTGCCGTGTTGTCCAGGATAGGATATCTATATACACAAAACTACTAAGTGAAGAAAATGTTTTATCTACATATTTGAATACCAGCATACCATAACATGTATTTATTTATTTATTGGTCAATATATCGTTAACAGGGCAGAGCCCCACCAGTAACGTATAATAAAAACATAGACACATGTACAAACATACATGCAAAACATAACTCAAAAATGACAAATACACAGGAACATTATACAAACATATATATACATATAAAAAAGAAAAGAAACATGACAGTTATAGCCAAAGTCAACCTTAAAATTAAATTAAAATTAAAATTTACACATAATCACGAATTGCTTTCTTGAAAGAAGCCGAGGACACATTTAATGGTCTTGAGAGATTCAGCAAAGGACTAACTAAATACCTGGGCAGCAGATTCTCGGTACCTTTTTCTTGCTTCTTGAATGGACACATTTTCTTGAGCTCCAAGTTTTTGGATGCCTCTCTCCTCTACATATTTTGGACATTTGACCGATGCCGCAGGGTGTGGGCCTCGGCAGTTAATGCACAAGGCCTCAAACAGACACTGCTCAGACTCATGGGCTTCCCGGGAGCATACTGCACAGAGTTGTTTGGATTTGCAGAAATTTTGAGAATGTCCAAACCTTTGGCAGCGGAAACAGCGCAAAGGTTTCGGAATGTAGGGTCTCACGCTCGCTTTATGGTACCCGACATAGATAAATTTGGGAGGAATGGGGTTGTTAAAAGTAAGAATAAATATAGGTGTCGGTTTTGCGTTTTCATTTTCTTCATCGGATGTGGTACGCTTACTTTGGACGTGGTATACATCAGTGACGCCTTGTGAAGAGAGTTCAGCTTTAATCTCATCAGTTTTGCACTATATTAAGTCAATTGATTGATTGGATATTGCTTTACGTCTCATATTTATGCAACTTGGCTAATCGAGATGAAGGGAGGGACGTAAGGGATGACGCGGGGGGACAAGGGGGGGACAAACCTGTCCTGGTCAGAACCAGCCACAAGCATATGGGGAGGGCAGGGGTTCCCCCACGTCGTGGTCGTCTCCGTCAGTGTCATCATCCGTCCGTGTTGTCTTTGTCGTCGCCGTCGGGGAAAGATTTAATTACGCCCTTAGACGTGTTTAAAGTGGGATGTTCTTCCACTATAATAGGCAAGTCTCCCAATAGAGTTGCTTTAAGTAATTCATTTGACTGCTTTTTGCTTGCACAGCAAGTGTGTGGTTTGGTAACAGAAAGCCAGAAATGAATGCGTACTTACAACACTTTGTTAAAGAGTGTCAATCATATAACAATAAGGGAATCAGTTGTTGCACGAATGGTGAAAATGTACATTACACAGTGCATGGCGTCGGGGCCTACAGGGTAGGCTAATTTGCTTTTGATTTACTGTCCCCCACTGAAAATCAGTTATATAACTAAATGGGTATACTCTTAATACAATTTATTTATTTACTGTAGTTGGAGTTTGTGACTCTGTAGCAAGGCCACTGCTGCAAAATACAAATCCGTTCAATTGGAGGTATGGGTGCGGATATTGCCTTCATCCTGTAGTAATGGTACCAAAGGGAAGAGGTCAAGTCAGCGTGTACCCGCATTATGAGCAATATCCGTACAAACTTAGAACATCCGAAGAGACTGCTATGCATATGAAACAGGCAGAGGAGGGAGGAGGTGGACCCGTTATGGTGTTAAAGGCCTGTCATGCCTGCTGTCGATTCAAAACTTTGAAATCACAAACGGGACAATCCCTGACTACATGCACTGTGTGCTTTTAGGTATTGCTAAGCAATTCATGAAAATTTGGCTTGATAGCATTAGTCATGGCAAGCAGTATTACATGGGACCGCAAATTGCATTAATCAATGAACTGCTTCTCAGTATAAAACCACCATGTAATGTGTCGCGCAAAGCAAAATACACTTCAGTTCTAGTTATGCAACCGGTGCATAGAGCAAATAAAAGTGTGCGCAACTGTCTTGACTTAGAACTTTCTGAAATTGCTAAGAGATGGCGTGAGGTGTTGACTATAATTTTTGATGTAGTGAAGACGTTAGGCTGTTTGGTTCTACCGTTTAAGAGGACATAGGGAAAATCTTGTTTCAGATTACTGTAGTGTGTGTTATCTCGTCACAACGAAACTCAGATCAAATATACCAGCAAAACTATAACAGAAGGCTTAATAAGTCATATTGCTACATACATACATACAAGGACAATTGCTTTTTCTGAGGCCGACCCAAGAAGCTGAAAGGTGTGGGGAATGCTTATGTTGAAGTGTTCACAGTTTGTTGTGACAGCATTAACGAAAGTTTAAGGTCCGTATGCAAGTCGCGCAATGATGAGTGGTCGCACCATGTTCTCAGAAAGATTAATTTTGCAAGTGATCTGCATGCTGCTGATGCTGTCTACCACCAAGTATGCAGTGTCAACTTTAGAACTGGTAAAATGTTGCCAGCTCTTGCTTTGCCAACTAATACATCGAATGGGTGTACTAACATTACTACCAAAGGCAGGCCAGGCCTACAGATGTTTTAAGACATGACGCATTCTTAAATTGATTGGATATTGCTTAACGTCTAATATTTTAGCAACTTGGCTAATCGAGACGAAGGGAGGGATGTAAGGGATGACGCGGGGGACAAGGGGTGGACAGGCCTGTGCTGGTCAGAACCAGCCACAAGCATATGGGGTGGCAGGGGTTCCCCCACGTCGTGGTCGTCTCCGTCTCTGTCATCATCCGTCCGTGTTGTCATTGTCGTCGCCGTCGGGGAGGTAGTCAAGGGGAAGGGGAAAGTTCCCCGACGACGACCCGAAACAGACAAAGTCCGTATCATTAAAACAGCTGCTCAACTAATAAAGAGTGAAATACAGACGATCCCGTGTGAATCAAATTATTTCGTTCAGGGTGATAAGACTGCAATTGCTAGATGCAAACTTGGAATACCTTCCAAAACAATGCAACTTTTACTGGCCAATGTTATTACAGGTAACAAAACCGCATTAAAATTGCATCTTTGGGCCAGGCAATTATGCAAATGGCTCGTCCACGAACATACCATTGGCCTCTTCAAGTGCATCATCGTTTTGCATCAAAATTTCTGATTGAAACCCTCAATAGACACGGATTTTGTTGCTGCTACAAAGATGTGAAAACTTTGAACCAAGTGCGGCTGTGGCGCAAGGTGTTAATCTCGCAGTTCCTCCCGGAAGAGTTATGCAATTTATAGCCGCGACAGATTATTTGGAAGGTCGCCAAAAACTGTTTCCAACAACACATCGTCGCCCAAAGGATCATTACATGTATCACTATGCCGATTTAATTGTTAAATTTGGAACTCTAATCAAAGTATGGACAATGACTACAACTACCCCAGAGCCGCCACTGGTGTTGATTAGACTTGTTTTGCTATTTCATCCGGATACTATTTTTTCTTTCTATATTTTATCAAGTTGGATTATTAAAATAGGTTCAGCGAGTAGCCGGCGGCTTTGCTAGAAAGGCCGATAGGCTTGTGCACAATGTCACTACAAACCAGGCTGAACGTTACATCGTAATAGTAGCTCAACTGACTGGAGGCAAACAACTTCAGGGGGCTACACATACGCCTGTATGGGTGCCAGCCAAAATCATATATGAGGACCTAAGTGGCATCTAAGTCCGTGGATGATTGATTGGATATTGCTTAACGTCTCATATTTATGCAACTAGGCTAATCGAGACGAAGGAAGGGACGTAAGGGGTGACGCGGGGGGACAAGGGGTGGACAGGCCTGTGCTGGTCATAACCAGCCACAAGCATATGGGTAGGGCAGGGGTTCCCCCACGTCGAGGTCGTCTCCGTCTGTGTCATCATCCGTCAGTGTTGTTATTGTCGTCGTCGCCGTCGGGGAGGTAGTTAAAGGGAAGGGGAAAATTCCCCGACGACGACCCAGGCGTCGTATCAAGTTTTCTAAACAAATCCGAACAGGAAACGTTGCGACGCAAATGCTGGTCCTGAGAAGAACTACGACCCAATGCAGCCGACATCGACGTAGACGAAAGTCAGCTCAACTTCAGGATGGAAGAGTTGTTGAAGAGTTTACAACCGCAAGTAAATATACAGAGAAAAGTGCTGCGTTAGAGAGACACTGTAGGTCAGCGTGAGAATCCCCAGTGGCGAGAAGCGCGCAGAAATAAAATTAACGGCTTATAAATTTGGCATCATTTGCAACCGACGGGCCTACACGATATGCCTCTATCAGGTAAGTTTCGACACTGTATACAATACGCATACTTTATAATCGAATTCTTTTGAAAAATCTGAAATCATTCAAATAACAAATGAATTTAATTTCTCTTTATGCCTATACTTAACGTTTTTCAACCGTATCACAGGTAAAAGAGTTGTAAGCAAAGCCTCCGTCATCGAAGGCCATTCAATATGGGATCGACAACGAGCAAAGGGCAGTAGCTGCGGCTGCGTATGAAAGCAAAACCGGCAGCACAGTTCAAAAGTGTGTTCACGGTGTGTTTGTGGCCCCGAGCTAGCCGTACATCGGAGCTAGTCCTGATGGCCTGGTAGGAGACGACGGTCTCATCCAAGTCAAGTGCCTCCCTTCTATCGGGAATCAAACACTTAAAGAAGCTGCCGCGTGAAGGACTATAGAAAAAAATACAATAAAATAAAATAAATAAATAAAACAACCGATTGATTGGATATTGCTTTACGTCTCATATTTATGCAACTTGGCTAATCGAGACGAAGGGAGGGACGTAAGGGATGACGCGGGGGGACAATGGGTGGACAGGCCTGTGCTGGTCAGAACCAGCCACAAGCATATGGGGAGGGCAGGGGTTCCCCCACGTCGTGGTCGTCTCCGTCTGTGTCATCATCCGTCCGTGTTGTCTTTGTCGTCGCCGTCGGGGAGGTAGTCAAAGGGAAGGGGTTCCCCGACGACGACCCAGAGCTTGCCATTAGTTTCAGGGAGTGAAACTCCCCTATTCACGGGCTAAATCGCGAGAAGGTGTCGAGTTGGAATTTGAAGGCCAGACACAAAGTTGGGACTTGATAATCCTATTTAGCTATTTAAACAATTATATAAATTAAATGTACAACTTGATAAAACAAAAAACCAGCACAGAAACCGGGCAACCACGTTGTTTGTCAAGGCTCTTATCTTGCACCGAACAGAATTTAACACTGACCAAACATAAAGTGTACAACCTGTGTGGACAGAACAGACCGAGCACACCACTGAGATAACGAACGCTTAACTGAGTAGCAAGACAGAGTATACTGTGAAGAAAACCTATCAGTCTGGACAGAACAGACATTAAACTGAACACATTCAGCAGAAACAGACGCCAACTACATGTACTGTGGAGGCCGAACAAGAACACAACGAAGAGCGAAGGCAAAACACGTCCGCCTGCGTCTAGAACAACAGACTGACTGCGACGCTACGCTGCTGCTGCGCTAACTGTAGCCCGTGTAGGTGGCAGTCAAAAGGTGCGGGGCGGCGAGGTCAGATCGATGTTGCAAGTTAAATGCATTGAAATTATTCAAAGTCGTATGTATGTTTGTAGCACATGAACTCCAAGATGTGTAATAATTGAATGTAAGCTGGAGATTTAAATGTATAATGAGGTTCATCGTGATGATTTATTATTTTCGCAAATATTCCAATATCCATGGATTTTACTATCATTACGGACCAATAAGAACACAATGTCAAACTGTCAAACCGAGTGCATTCCTTACACACGCTTGCTCATCATTTAACTTGCGTCCCATGATGCACAACTTACTCGCATCACATTATTGCGCTCTACCCTCATTGACAACAAGAGCATGGCCACCTTCAAATTAACAAGTAGGGTTACATTCCACCATGTTAGTGAGAAAGTATATTTCGTACAAGTTTTGTTTTCTGAAGAGTAGAATCTGAATTTAATTGTTAACAGTTTGTTTTCCAGTCAATGCCAATCGTGTTCTTTTATACATCAAAGCAAACTCGTGCCGCTTACGTAGCACTTTTGCATACTAATCCTTTTAAGTTATTCAAACCAGTTATATAAATTAAATGTATATACAACAAAAACAGAAAGCAGCACCATTATTGTCTGTCACGGCTCCAATCTCGCACTGAACAGAAGCTAACACCGACCAAACATAAACTACACAACCTGTGCGGACCCCCCCTGGTTGGCATTCTGAAAGTCTTCTATGATGTTACAAAAACAGTGAGCACTGCTTCCGTTACCATATCCGAAGTAATCCCTATTGTGAACGCAGTAAAAGTTTCATTGCGTGAAATGCACGCATTGAATGGGACTGGCACAAAAGCCATAATAAATGACATGCTTGCTTCAATAGACAACCGATAGAAAGGTTATGAATCAAAATCTTGCTATGCGATAGCAACAATGCTCGATCCAAGATTCAAGCTGCAAATTTTCACTGATGAGGATGCAGCTGAATCTGCTGCAAAAGTTAAGTTGTTGCAAGAAATGGACAATGAAGATCGGGATATCGACCAACTACCGGAAGATCGCGAAATGGAGCAAGAACCCTCGACACAAGCACAATATTCTTCTAATCCTGTAAAATCCCTTTATCGGAAAATCTTATCAACTAGTTTATGTACAAGGGTAAGCAAAGCATAAACATTTAACACAAATTATAGACCTATTTGTGTTAATTAGTATTAAACCAATGCATATAGGGCTCTATTTTTTAATATTTGAGATAAAATCTGTACTTAGTTTGCCTATTATTGTTTCAGACTCAACAAAATCCACACACACTTGCAGAGGAATTGAATCAGTATCTATCTGAGCCCCTTTTTGATGACGAAGCAAATGGGCAAGAAGTCAGCATAATGACCTACTGGTCAACATCTTAATTCCGGTGTCTGAAGAAATGTGCCCGGAAATACCTCGGAACTCCTCCCGCAACAGTATTTTCCGAACGGCTCTTCAGCACGTCGGGCATTATTTGCGATACAAAGCGAAGCCGCTTGGATGCCGAACGGGTCAGGCAGCTGGTGTTCCTGTGCAAAAATTTGCCCCTACTAAATTATCAATACTAAGTAGAGAGTAGGCCGACTACTACAACCATTGATAATGATCCTATTTAGTATTTATTTTTCTATATTTAGTATTTTTGTTAGGCCTAACCCTAGGGCCTCCTTAGAGTTGTGTCATGACTTATGTATGTAGGCCTTTAATAAATAAGCCTCTTTAAAGCTTAGTGTTTGCTTGATCCATATCCATATCCATAAAAATAAAAAATACTTTGCAACCTTTATACTGTGCCACTGCCAGGATTTAAACATGTTGAATTAAGTTTGTGATTACGAGAGAAATAAACTTTTGATAATCGGTTAAATATACGGTAATCGGATCGTTTTTTTCATGAATCGGAATCGGTAATCGGATCGACAAATTTCATGAATCGGCCCATCCCTAGAAGATATCCGTGAGTGAGGTATGTGTGTCCAATTCTTAAACGAGCTAGAACCACTTCTTCACGGCGAGAGGAGCGACGTGAATAGATCCAGGCTGCCGTGCTATTCTTGATTTGGCGCAATTTATTGTTTTCTATCTTGTTCCAGGAATATTGCCATAGCTCATTAAGCTTTTGTATACAAAATGCTTTTAAATCTTAAGGAATGATTAGCTGACAGTCTATGCTGTCCTTTTTGCATGCTGATTTTGCACATTTGTCTGCTACTTTGTTACTAAGATCCCGGAATGACCAGGGACCCAACAAAATACTACAGACTTTTGTTTTTTATAGGAAAGATTTGTAAGTATAATCTGAATCTTGTGAATTATGGGATGACTTGGATTAATTTCAGACATTGCTTCCAGGGAACTCAAAGAGTCTGTGCAGATTAGAAACTTTGATTCGTTACTCCTTTGGACATATAGTAGGCTTTGGAGTAGTGCAAACAGTTCAGCATTATACACACTGAACATTGGGTGGAGGTGGAAAGTGAAGTTACCTGCATCAGTAGTATAAGCACAACCAACCGAATCATCCATTCTAGAGCCATCTGTAAAAATGCAGCTATAGTCATGAAAATGACAACGTATTTCTTGAAATAATGCTTGGAATTGAGTATTGGATATAAGACCCTTGTTGTATCGAGACAGTTTGGTGATGCAAGTCGGTTTGCAGACCGTCCATGGTGGAATTAAACCGTACGACGTTATGAAGGCTAAAGGTAATGTTTTGTGCAATTTCTCCAACAGCTCAAGCGAATGAATGCCTACTGGTCTTATTGCTTTCGGACGTAAGAAATAACGATTTTTAAAAGGGGGATCTAATACTGCATTGTAGGATGGATTTTTGGGGTTACCTTTTAACGACGCCACATAATTAAGCATCAAGTAATTCCTTCTAGTGAGTAATGATGGTTCTCCTGCTTTGCTGTATAGGCTATTAACAGGGCTTGTTCGGAATGCACCTGTTGACAATCGAATACCAGTGTGGTGTACTGTATCCAACGTCCTAATGTATGAAGGCCTAGCAGAGTTGTAAATAAAGCTAGAAAAGTCCAATTTTAAGCCGATAAGTGCTCTGTATAATTGCAGCATGATAGTTCGGTCTGCACCCCATGAAGTACCGGTATTGCTGAGAGCAGGGAGAATATTCAAGGATCTATTGCATTTTGAATTTAATTATTGAAGATGGGGCTTCCATGTTAGCTTTTCATCGATAACCATGCCCAAAACACGAGCAATGTGGGTAAAGATAAGTTCTTGTCCAAGCATTTTAAGATTTGGTGGCAAGTGAATTTATCATAAAAATCGAACTTTTAATCAACCATAAAAACTCATCCTTGAAGGCGACTGGAAAAAGCGTTTGCGTAGCGGCCTAGTATTAAGCATGTATTGCTGACTTGTGGTTAGCTGTATAAAAGCACGCAGAAGCAAAAAAAGCTCATAAGTTCACAAAATTCAACACCCCCCCCCCCCCCCACCCCCCTCATCGAAAATGAGTTCCTATGTTCTTATGTGCCTGCATACAAATCTCTTATAGCGGACTTTTGTGTAACCTTTGCTTGTTGAGTTTCAATACACCTTGCCAACGCTAGATATAGCAGTGAGTGTACTTTGAGGCTCCCCGTGTAAGTCCGCTAAGAGATCCAGGCTGTGTGCCCTGGACCCGCATTGACTGGGGGTCCTCTCCCCCCCCCCCCCCCCCTCCTAATGTACAAAGGCATGTACTTTTTCAAGGAAAGAGCGTAGATATATACATAAATAAATTTTCAATAACACGATACACAATATTGTATTAAATAAAAGTAGATTTAAAACTTATGACCGAGGCCACTACTTACTTCAAAACAATATTATAATTTTAATGAAAACAGTTGTGCATTATTTGTCCATTTTATCGAGCTATTTCGAATATTAATCCGATTGTTTGTATTATTCTAATATGGTGTGTATTCTTGTAATCGATTTATAATTGAGTGGTTACATATTTTAGGTTTGTAAGCCTATATTTCGATAATTCCTCTCCACCCAACACATTTTTATTAATCATATTATAGATTAAATTAATAACAGTTATTTAAAATCTAATGTTATATCTCGGGCGCGATCTCGGGTTGGAAGATTTGACACACCCATTACGATAAAATCACACACGGATTTGTTTATTTGTTATAATTTATAAATAAACTATCATTATCCCAAATGGGTAACACTTGTGAGTTGTGAGTATGCATCGTATTACGGCTAATATTAGTAATTAACTATTAAGGAAGGTCATAAAACTATCTACCCACATAATTACTGAACACAATGTACTGGTTACAAAATGTATGATAGATTTAAGTTCGGACAATGAATAGTTATTACGAATTTAGTTGTTGACTATGATAGTGGGGTTTTATCACGCGCCGAGCGGCAGCCGGCTCGAGGGGCGATCTAGATTACGTCATGCGCGGACTGGACGCAAACGCGTTCACCGGAATGCCAGACCTGGGTAAGGAAGAATATCATTGGATCAAGAGAGCTGTACGAGTTAGGTGGCCGTCAAAAGGTGCGGGGCGGCGAGGTCATATCGATGCTGCCCGCGAATTGCATCGAAGTTTTTCAAAATCGCATTCATGACAGCTGCACATGTGTTCTGAGAGGTGTAAATATTAACTATGAGTGATATCCGCGTGTGTATGTAACGAGGTCCATCGTGACGATACTATATTGCCTTATCCGTGGTTGTTAATGTAATAGTGGATAGGCCTACTGCAACACATCGCATTACACGTCACACACAAGCTTGTTTCAATAAGTAGACCTACATAAGGATGAGCAAGTGTGAGCAGAGTGAATTTTCATGTTCCAGTTAAATGGCTTGAATTTAGCACGCAATAGGGGTAAATTGGTGTAAAATGTGATAAAACATTTTACCTCTAGTAACCCAATCCTAGACCTAGAACTAATCGTTGGAACGTGTATGTTTATGTCAATTTTGGGACTTCCTCGCACGCGAATATATTGGGGGCGACAAACACGCGCCGACGCGAACCGACTTAACGTTCAGTTGACAGGCGGCCGGCGGCATTGCGCACGGGCAAACACTAAATTATATCATTTCATTTCGTTTTGTCTGGACAGTCGCCACCTACGATTTGAGCTGTGAAGCTGTGTGTGCTTGCGCCGTTCGTTGTTTGCGTTCTGTTACTGTTCGCGTTGTTTTCTTTTAAATAAAGAAATGGAAGGCAATAATTCTCCTGCTAAAAGGAATATGACAGTTTGTGTTTTCCGTGGCGAGTGTTTTCAAGGGGAATCCTTTAAATCATGGATTGGCAAAGACAGAGGCGACCAATCAAAAGTGCACTCTAACCTTGCGCGTGTTCTTTATCAATTTGAACAGACGGTGTTACTGCTGTCAAAAAACACAGTAAGTCGGACAAATACAGGAGAGCTATTGCTAGTCAAAAAATTTCTGGAACTTTATTTGTAGACACGCGTCTACCTGAGAACGACAAGGTAACTGCCGCGGAAGTCTCACTTACGTTAATGGTGTGCAACACCAACATAGTTATCTGTCCCAGGATTGTAGCAACAATGTAGTAGTCAAAGTAGTTTGCTGGCTGCAGATACAGACGATGAGTTTTGAGAGAGCAAGACCATACACAATGTTGTATCAAGAAACTTAAAATAAACAGGTAGACTGCGAAGAACTAAATCTTTAAGTCTATGAAAGGCCGAGTAGAAGAAGAATCTCATATACCATAGCAAAAGATAAATACACGGTACTAAGATTATAATACGAGAGGATCGCACTGCTATAAGGCCACAAGTACTTCAGGAAGCGATTGAGAAGGTGGGCATGGATTGGATTTGATTGGATATTGCTTAACTTCTCATATTTATGCCAAACCAAGAGAAGGTTGCGAGCTGGAATTTGATGGCCCAGAAACAATATTATGTAGTACTGTAGGCTTACCTAACACAAGCCCATAAGTGTGCAACTTGTCAATGCATAGCAAACCTTTTTTGGGTGCTATCATGGATGGATGATAACACTAGGGAAACGCCAAAGTCGTTGTTAAACGAGTGAGTTAGCCAAGTGTTTTGACTTCAAAAACCGGACCGTCTGGTCACCTTACAGGAACTCATTCTGCTTGCCACAATAATTATTTAAATTGAACATTCAAAATGCGAATCGTATTCAAAACGTATTAGCGTGAAACATTAACAAATTTCCAAGAAAAAACAAAATCTCCTTATTTTTATATCCCATTTAACACCCCTCAAAAATAATATGTGGGTGTAAAAATATAAAAAAGTTAAAACTGACAGGTATCGAACCCCATCCATCCGCGTGGTAGGCTAAATGGTTACCTCTAGGCCATGCAGGCCTCGTCAACATCGTCCCGCTAACTGCTACGAAACAAATGCCATTGATATTATTAAAAATCACATTTTTATTTATTGTAGGCTTAAATCGCAATAGATCAAGCTGATTATGTTAACATTTCTTAGTAAACTCGTACCGGATGTCTGTTTAAAATTTCAGCGCTATCTGTTCAGCGGTTCGGCTGATTTTCGACAGACAGACATGGAGACACTCGGTCACTCCGCTCCCTCGTTAAATAAAGTTAATAAAGAAATGTAAAATACTTGGCCTAGTAGATACAGAATCGGTAGATTCAGATACCAGTATGGAGTGGGGAGGTACCAGTGGGGAGGTCTGGACTAAAGACGGAGTCATCTTCTGAACATTTGTTATTAAAAAAGAAGACCCTGATGTTGTTGTATGTAAAGAGTTTCTCCTTTCTTTTTCCGGAATAAGAAACGGTAGGCTCGACAAATCAGGAGACTGGTATTGCAAAGCCTGATGGGCGGGGGAAACACAAAAACTACCAAAAAGTTAATCGAGATAGTGTGCGTAAGCGTAACCATATAAAGTTATTCCCCACCTATGTTGGTCACTACACCTGTCACCACTACACAAATACGAAAGAACGAAAATATCTACCATCGAATTTGGATGTGAAAGAAATGTACATTGATTGGTGCGAGGATAACACCATTGAAAATACTGTCAAAATATGGAGGAACTAAAAACAAGACTGGCGTCGGCGTATGCTTGTTGCTTGATTTCTGGACATCAATAGCGAACGATGGCTGCATGGGTGTTACTTGCCATTACATTAATGAAAAGTGGAAACTAGAATCTCTTATCTTAGAAAGTAGAAAATGTAACGAATCGCACACCGACAAAAACATTGCCGCATTGCTCGAGGACTTGAGAGTGTGGTGGAGGCTTCAGGAAAAGGTTGTCGCCTATGTTACTGATAATGCGGCAAAAACAGCAACCCGCATAGGTGGTATGTACATGTGTGCAAAATTTCAGGTCGATCAGAGAAACGGTGCGACCTATACAGTAGCAGTAACAGAAAGAAAAAAAAAGACATTCGAGCCATAAGAGTCAAGTGGAGACGCTCGCTGCGCTTGCTCAACAATGAATTTGAAAAATTATTTCTAAACAAACATTTTAAAACGTTTTTCACAGAAAATACATACGTCATATAAATCTTTTTACAAGAAAATCCTATTTGCAGCTAAAAAACGCCAAATAAACAAAACCATCGCAAATAGCACGAATGAGATTAAACAGACTTGGAAAATTAACAACCGTTACACCAATAAATCAGACAAAGGGCACCACAAAGACATTAAATTAACTATAAATGGTTCTGAAATCACCGAACACGTGGAAATCGCAAATGCGTTCAATCATAACCTTACGTCAGTGGCAGAAAATCTAACTGATCACTTAAAAACAGATGAAGCCAAATTTACAAAATGTCTTAACTGATATGAACAATTTACCAACAACCTCATTATTTTTAAATGATACGTGCAAAAGTGAAATTATCAGTAACAGCTAAACAAAGAGCTCAATAAAACAAGTACCTTAGGTACAGAAGCCGGGCACCCTGGTTGTGTGTTGGGGGGGCTCTTAACCCACACGGAACAGAACCTAACAGTCTCCGAACAACAACCCCTCATGCTGTACGGACAGAACAGACGGAGCGCAACACTGAGATAACGAATACTTCTCTGACATGCTGGGCAGAATTAAGAGCAAACTTAATCTTCAGTCTGGACAGAACAGACAAAGTCCGGGAGTTAACACACATTAAACAAAACGATGCGAGAACATAACAGCCAAGACTACATAAAACAACACATCCATCAGCCCCACTCATCTAGCACTGTGGGGGCCCAACAAGAACCGAACCGAACGATGAGCGGTGACAAAACGTCCGCCTGCGACAAGAATAACGGACCGACTGCGAGGCGAGGACGCGCTGTGGCTGTGAGCCTGTGCTAGAGGTGGCGTCAAAAGGTGCGGGGCGGCGAGGTCATATCGATGCTGCAAGTTGTTCATTAGCGTTTTAACTTTTAAAACATCACAATATGACAGTATCACATGAACTCGGATAGGTGTAATGCATTGGCTGTGAGTGGTATAACAACATGTGTAGCGAGATTCATCGTGACAATACTATAATGTTACAAATATGAGTGTTTTGCCAAACACATTTTTGCAAGATGGGCCATCAAATTCCAACTCGCAACCTTCTCGTGGTTTGGCCCGTGATTAGGGGAGTTTTTCTCCCTGAAACTAATGGCGAGCTCTGGGTCGTCGTCGGGGAACTTTCCCCTTCCCTTTGACTACCTCCCCGACGGCGACGATAATGACAACACGGACGGTTGATGGCACAGACGGAGACTACCACGACGTGGGGGAACCTCTGCCCTCCCCATACGCTTGTGGCTGGTTCTGACCAGCACAGGCCTGTCCACCCCTTGTCCCCCCAAGTCCTCCCTTACGTCCCTCCCTTCGTCTCGATTAGCCAAAGTTGCATAAATATGAGACGTTAAGCAATGTCCAACAACTAACTAACTTGCAAATATTGAAGCAACCATTGTTCTTTGTGCTTTAACCCAATCTAAAGGGCCATTAGATTCTGACATATCACAAACAAATCCCAAGGTAAATCGTACAGTAGTAGCGAGAATATCAGCAGTAGCAACGGTCATATTTTTTTTTAGCTTTTCTTGTTTCAAAAAAGTTTCATGTCACTAGTGCACTACAATATACTATCATGTATTTGTGTGAGTGAACTAACTGTCTCTCTTGGTCTTACCCTCGTCACATTTCATTGCTCACAGCAGACTATGATTATGAGAAACCCCCACAACTCTTCTGTTAGATATTTATACTATTTTTTAAAACTCTTCCAGTCACTGACTGCAGGCCCAAGTATCATCTATCACACAAAGCAGCATCTTAAAACAATGTGGTTTTGCAATGTGGCACAAATATTTTCAAAGATGGTTGTCAGACTGACAGGTGAGCATATTAGCCATTAGCACCAAATGATTACTAAATTCCCTGATGCAAAAACTTCTTATTGTTTCTGTTTGTGAATTCCCATGCTGCACTAAAAAAAAAACAATTTTGTTTGTTAAATTGATTCACAGGTCATGGAGCGGTTATGGGCTACTACATCAGGAAGGTCCTGGATTTTGCAACTTGTTGCAAAATTTGCCGAAAGTGTAGCAGCAACATTCCGCAAGATAAACACGATTGTTGGTGTAACTTCGCTGGAAGCGCCAAAGCTATGGAGCCCGATATTGCGGTACAATTAGTAACGCACAGCGCCATCCTCAAAGAAGCCGACGTTACTGTCTCTGTGCTTGTTGAGGACGATGATTCTTCGACGATGGCTGCATTGAGACGTAAAGGTGCAGGAAATACTATAAAAAAGTGGTCCGACGTTATTCATTGCAAAAATAATGTAGGGAACGCCCTTTACAACCTGCAACCAAAGTTCCGGATTCTTTCATCTAAAGTTAAGTATTAAGTATGCCATCTGCCAAAACAGAAACAATCCTATTGCCGTACAAAATTCTATCCTAAATGTAACAGACCATGTGTTTGGAAAACATGACGGCTGTGGCGATTGGTGCAAGTTCCGACTGAAGCATTATCCTGAGTCGCGTTACCCATCGTTGCCACTGGGTAAATATTTGAGTGGTATAGACTTGAAAATGCCATTCGATTGGATATTGCTTTACGTCTCATATTTATGCAACTTGGCTAATCGAGACGAAGGGAGGGACGTAAGGGATGACGCAGGGGGACAAGGGGTGGACAGGCCTGTGCTGGTCAGAACCAGCCACAAGCATATGGGGAGGGCAGGGGTTCCCCCACGTCGTGGTCGTCTCCGTCTGTGTCATCATCCTCCGTGTTGTCTTTGTCGTCGCCGTCGGGGAGGTAGTCAAAGGGAAGGGGAAGGTTCCCCGACGACGACCCAGAGCTCGCCATTAGTTTCAGGGAGTAAAACTCCCCTATTCACGGGCCAAACCGCGAGAAGGTGTCGAGTTGGAATTTGAAGTTGTCGCCGTCGGGGAGGTAGTCAAAGAGAAGGGGAAAGTTCCCCGACGAACCACACAAGAAAGTCGCCAGTATGTTAATGTCTGTCTTGCGAGGGTTAGCTCGACATCGGATCAATGCACAACCTGTGCAGTCTGCTATTCAGAGACCGAAACGATAAGGTTACTGCGAATACCTGGATCCAGTTGTTTGCATCTGGCACCTGGACGAATCTCATGTCGCTCAAAATGACTTACTGCAACGTCTTGGGCGCGGTAGCAGAGGCAATCGTATTGCACCTCAAGAACCGGCTCATTATTACGATATCTGCATGGTCGCATGGAATCATCTTTAAGGGGTTGGAAATAATATTCAAGGGATGCCCACAACTTCAAGAGCTGCGTCTAATCGACCCGCTTCAGAAAAGTTGTAAGGCAATTCTTCTGATCCCAGAATATATTCCTCGATTTAAACAATTGATGATCGTCCAACGTAAACCGTATTGTCTTCCTCCTTGGGAGGCTGTATCCCAAATAAAGCCACTTATGCCTAAACTTAAAATAGAATACATAGAAAGTGAACCTTAGACAGAAGTAGGGTCACAAATAACAAGTTTACGCATATGCCACTGAATGATTTAGTAACTTGACAGCAACAAATGAACAACTTATTTGCAATTAATTTTTCATCCACATAGCTGTGGTTATTGTTTGTTCAGATGTTTGAATTTTTGTAAATGTCTGCCTGTCGAAGAAAAGTGAAACTTTTCGAAATATTGCAACATAATTAAAAACTTATTTTCCAACCTAAGAACAGTGTTAAGTTCAATTAATTTATAAATATCATATACCTGTTCTACTAAAGTTTCTTTTGAAATTATGTGAAACAATGACTTGAGAAGGGAATCTAATTTGGAATGTATTGTGTTTTTTCGGGATATTAAAAATGTTTTTTAATTTTTTGAAACTTTTGGCGAAAAGTGATCCTGGGGAATAGTTGCCAGGGGGGGGGGAGAAAAATGTCAAGATCGATAAACCGAAAACCGATAAAATTACCTAAAAGGCCAAGAAAAAAGGGTAGGCCTATTTTTATTTTTTGAGAATCACAAGTAAAAAATTGTGGGAGGGAGGGGGTAGGGGAAGGTGATGGTTGGGGTAAGGAGGGGTTGAGGGGAGGTATGACTTTGTTAGGGGGTCGTAGGTGGCTAAATGTCAATTCAGATGAAATCCAAACAAATGACCTAAAAAGTAAAGACTTATTTTGGGGGAGGGAGTTGGGCAAAAGGGGGGGTATTTTGAAAGGGGTTTAGTCTGTAAGGGTTGGTGATGTCAAGGTTCTGTCAGAATGACCAGTGGGGGAATGATTTTTTTCATTTTCATTAATTTAGGTTTTTTAGAATGAAAATATGTGTGGGGATATTATATATATTTTGAGAGGGAGTTCCAATAAGCGTGAATTTAGGAGGGGGGTGGGGTGGGTGGCAATTATTGAGGCTTATGTAAAATATGTCAGATGAAATGTGAAAAAATCAACACGACTGGTAAAAGCGTTCGCGAAGCGGCCTTTGCGGGCTGACATGTGGTTAGCTATACAAAAGCACACAGAAGCTAAAAAGCTCATCAGTTCACAAAATTCAACATACCCCTCCCCCCCCCAATCGAAAAAGAGTTCCTACGTTCCTATGTGCCTGCGTACGAATCTCTTATTGCGGACTTTTGTGTAACCTTTGCTTGTTGAGTTTCGATAAACCTTGCCACCGATAGATATAGCAGTGAGTGTACTTTGAGGTTCCCCGTTTAAGTCTGCTAGGAGATTTAAACCTTGAGACAGTAGATTAAAGAAAACCAATCTCGAAAGTACACAAATGTGAATTACACTGAAATTCTAACACAAATGAGATACAACCCACTGCAACACTCGGTCAGTAAAAATATGCCTATAACAAATATTTTAGTTTATTTTTATTGTTGGTTGAAATTGCAACGGATTATGCTGTCTAGTAAGTTGAACAAAGTTGGTTCCGGATATATCAATAGGTTTAGGCTATGTTTTAAATTTCAACACAACACAGACACACATCGCCACCCCATAGGGTACACTGACTAAAAACCAGAGAAAGAGCGGATATTAACTAAATTAATTTTAATAACTAAAAATTTAAAAATTAATAATGTATGTATTTCTAGATCTCGATACGCCATCCACTTCTGCTGCGCTTCCTTCTGCAAACACACCTACTCCAAGTCCAAGAAACTCCTTGGAGTATTTCACAATTCCAGAAAATAAATTTCCGGCTGAAGTGAACGAATACATTTTGACAGAAAAGCCGTGCGACCCGGCTGCTAGAAGAGTATTTGTGCGCCTCATTTGTAGTGAGGTAAGGAAGATTAATCCACATCCTGGCAAGGCAGCCTTGGTTCAAATTGCAAATAAAATTGCCACGGCATGGCCAAAAACATTTGCAGACCCCGACAATCCAGATGGCAATGTTTCGGCCACTAATCTGGCGAAACAACTAGAAAGTCGAGTGGAGAATTGCAACCGGGCAAATGTTTATACTGACAATGGTCAAAAGCGCCAACATTCATCAAGAAATGACTTGTTTGTTTTTTTTGGATATTGCTTTACGTCTCATATTTATGCAACTTGGCTGACCGAGACGAAGGAGGGACGTCAAGGATGACGCGGGGGACAAAGGTGGACAGGCTGTGCTGGTCAGAACCAGCCACAAGCATATGGGAGGCAGGGGTTCCCCCACGTCGTGGTCGTCTCTGTCTGTGTCATCATCCGTCCATGTTGTCTTTGTCGTCGCCGTCGGGGAGGTAGTCAAAGGGAAGGGGTTCCCCGACGACACTTGTTTTGTCATTTAAATTCTCTCCCTCAAACTTTGCCAGCTGGGGAAACAGTTGAATCAAGGGACCTCTAAATCTCTGCTATCCGAGTTATTCGAGAACTTGTCCCAAGACAAACAGCTGAAACACCGCCTAATGTTTAAACATACCCTCTACAAAGGACGATGATAAATGATTAAAAGACTGCCCAGGATGTGAAAGGTGCATTTCCGTATCTGCGAAAGGTAAGATAATAATCATGTACTTCTAATAAGGGCATTGAACTGGTACAAACCAAGACAACAGATGATATTTTCTATTTATTTTGTTATCAGTTCTAACTTTTCAGACACTGTAGCATTCTTCAATAACGGATTTTGGTTTCATCTAATGATACATCTTGAATCTCAATAAGAGCCTATACACCCACACACCGCAACCAGTGTCTCTTTACACAACCTCATAAAATCTTGCTGCAACCAGTGTGACAAAAGCAATACTATTTTGTTGATTAGACTGCCGCATGGTTTTGTTGATTTCCACGCATTATTTATACAATTGACCCTCAACAACCCTTTCGATTCTGGCAACTTTGGTTGTCAGAAGCACTTTCGAAAAAGTTTAGTGACGTCAGAACACCACAAATTCATACAGTTTAAAATCCACCATTTATATTTCATAACATGAAAAACATTTGCTTTACACCGTACGTATGAATTTTATTTATTTGATAGGTCTACTAAATGTTATTAATTGTGACAATCTCTTGCCTAAAATAAAAATTATAATAACTGCCAGTACCTTGATCTTTGACATTGATCGCAATCAACAACGGGTTAGACAAAACACTGCATGCAAAAACTCAATGTATTATACATTTGCAGCTGTCTGGCTACTTCTAACATAAGCATGGCTTTTTACACTTCATTTTATTATTTTATACCAAAGTTTCCAATTGGATCAACAATAGAACAATACTTGCGTCAGTTGCAAGTCTAAAATGTTTCTGGCAATCGTAAGCAAATCTCGAGTCTACCAAGAGTAGGAATTATAATTTTACTGTTTGAATCATATTTTATCAAAACACTCATTTCCACTTGGAAATTGAGTCACACCCCTTGTAAAGAAACAACTTTCCCCAGAATATGTGGGGTTGGGTTCGGGTTTTAGGGGTATTCAACGAGTGGAGCTTCAACTTTGACATCAACTTTGAAATTTTAGTTACCGATACCGATTTTTTAAATTAAAATCATGGATTTTTGAAATGCCCTAGTGTGGCAGATATATTATTACATCTGCTTCATTTCCAGGAACATTAATTATGATGTCACTTCTAGATTATAATGTTACTCATTTGAAAATTCAAAAGTTCTCCATGTGTTTGTGATGCAGGATAAAACAAATTGTGTTCACTAAGTCTTGTGCCTATCGATCGCCATCCATTCCTATCAAAGATAAAACTTACTCCTTTTGGGGAGGTGGGATTAAATGTCTGACTTTCTTTCTTGTGTTGCTACTAGTTACAATATTATTGTTTGGACCACAATTCTAACACTTTTACAATATGACCACTTTTACATTATTTAACACCATTAGTTATAATATGCAGTTATATGACTGAGTAAGTAGACTAAATACTATTTTATTTTATTTTACTTGTTTCAGGAGGAGTATTTCAAGCATCACTTCTGTACTTTGATGGGGTTCGATTTTGAAGATCGAGCCAAGCAAAGCACTGAAGAGAAGTTTGGTAATCTGGTCGCCTTTTTAAAGGCAAAATTCATAAAAATGGCGAACACAAGTTAAACACTACGGACAAATGACATTTTCATCAAGGCAAAAGATACCCTCCTCTCCACTTCGAGACTTCCAATAGACGAGCAGCTGCCGGGTGTGTTCGACACCTTAATCTATGTTTTAAAGCAACAGAAGTCATTGCTTATTAAAGAATATGAGGTATGAATGTTAACTAGCCTAGATAATGTCAGATAGCACACAGATATTTAAGACATCACTCTTGTCTGTGCATGTTTGGGCTTGCAGTAGCCTCGGCCTACACTATATTGTCCATGTTGACTCTCTAGCTTTTTCTCACTCGGCACCACTCTCTAGTCCTGGGTTGAACTGGGACTATTTAACCGGCCCCGGACGCAAAATAAAACAGCCCATTTAGGAGTGGTCATCTATTGGAGAAAATGTTCAATTTCAAGATGGTAATGGTGCAAATCAGTGCGTTTTATAGCAGCACCATAATTACAATGAATTTTTCCATTGAGAAAATCCCTCTTTTTAAACGGGCTAGTCAGCCAATAATGAAATTAACTACTTCAATTTTTTATATTAGGTAGTATTATTTTAAAATTCATTCGACGACTGGTGAGAATTAATTTAGGCCTACATGATTTCTTTTTAAAATCTTAAAGTAATGTATGTAATATTTAATTTGACTCGGCAGTGGCCCACCGGGATTAAGTTCCTGTGCTGGACAGATTCAGCTTGTGGCAAGGTGAGAGGGGGGGGGGCATTCTCACCACACTTGGGGAAGTTCTTTTTGAATAGGAACTTTTAAAAGATTCAGATCACAAATTAAATTTTGTTTATGTCTTTTACCTCTAAGTCCAAGTTCTTTAGAAAGAAAATTTCTTTATAAACCTTGTAATATTTTGGTTTGTAAGTTGCGGGGTAAGGTTCAATTAAACATGCAGTGGAAAAGTTATGCTTAATACGACTGCAGAGACACTAATGTGAAACTTGCATGTCACAGTTCACGGCGGGCAGCAGGGTCATGAATCAGAATCATGAGGGAATTTGCGGGAAATTAGGCCTACTTGGTTGTAAAACGGATGTTTTAAAGAAGTTTTTAAAACGTTTCCTGAAAATATGAACTTGCTCAGTTAAAAGTTTCTCAATTCTGAAAGGGGAAAGGGGTCAACTTCCTTAAAAAGTTCCGGAAAGCGTTCATTTAGAAATTTCTTCTCAAAGTATGGTTATCACATATCCGGCCAGAGCTTGCTTCTAGTTTCAGAGTAAAATTCTCGCCTGCATACTAGCTGATGTTTGCGAGATGGTCTTTTGTCTTTGTTACGCATTTTATGATCGTCTGGGAAATACTCTGGGCTTATCCTTGCCTGGGCCCAGGCAGGGAAAGATAATAAATATGCCCTTTTCCCAATCTCCATCAATATTATTCTATTTTTTTCTGTCAAACTAGTAGAGCTTAGGTGACTTTTGTATTTTCACACTCCCATTGTGATTGTGTTGTGGAATGGAATGGAAGCCCAAACTTGAGGTGTCCGTCCATTAGGTGTAACTTCAGGCTGCATATTAATTTAAAATAATCCTGTGTTGGCACTGTAGGTTATAATAGTTTATAAAAACGTTTATCTTTAGGTCTGTTAGACTATTAAGAAGCCAAGGTATTTTTTTAAATTTATTTTTTACTTCATGAACTATATTTTCAAGCTTCTCTAGCTTCTATCTCAGATTATATTTGTCTTCTTCTTGTTTTGATTTTTGTATAGCCTGTTCAAAATGGTAGCCTACATTTAATTATTTATTTCAAAATGTAATTACATACTTGATGATATTAAATGATACAATATAATATCAGTCAGGATAAAATTATGTTAGTGAGGAGTAGGGCAAGTAAGTAAGTAAGTAAGTAAGTTTTATTTCCACACACATAGCATATTACATTATAATAATTTACACTTTGTGATGACCTCTAAGAATATATTGTCTGGAATAAGTATTTATTTACTTATTCCTAAACAAATAAACTTTGTTATTGAGGTGTTTGGAAAGGTACAATTTGCTGTATCAAGCAGGATGCAAATTGAGATATACTCCGTCACATTTCTATCCTAAAAATAAGTTACTTGATAATTAATGCCTTAGTCTTAGTTTGTACATATCATAACAATTTTACTGTTGGCTAGTAATAGAATTTGAGTGCCTCATATATAAGAGAATACTAATGAAACGAGAGAACAAGTATTTGTCTAGTTTTTCTTGTGGGCCGAGATTGGTTTCAATTTAAGGCAGTACATAAAACAAAGATAAGACATAAGAGACAAAAAAGGCAAACAAATATTAATATATAATCAGACTTAATGAATCATAAAATAAGACAAATTAACCAAGACAGAAATGGGCCTACCATCAATAATTTGCTAT
>JAMZAV010004750.1:0-50131 GCA_024449915.1 Sweltsa coloradensis | reverse complement strand
AGCGGCTAAGCGACGTTTCCCTTTCCTACCCCCGGAAAAAAAAATCCGCCATTTTTTTTTTTGTTGTTTTTTTGTGTGTTTTTTAAAAACGATTCGGCTAAACAGATACTCCAATTGCGATGAAATTTTGGGGGCCTTCGAAATCTCTTAACTTAGAACTACCACGTTTTTTAGCGCGTTTCAAAAAATTATTTCCCCATAAAAATCACAATTTTTCGATTTTTTTTTCGATTAAAAAAAAAAAAATCTTCGATTTATATAACACCTACATGCTTTATCCAAATTGTAATTATTTTTTCATAGAACCTTTATTTTATGAATTAATATATTCGCGTAAAAATTTGAGCGTAATCAAAAAATTATTTCTTTTTTACGTTTTAAAATTTTTTAAAAATTTCTTCAACTTTTTAAACACCAGGCTACATGCTTTATTCTGATTGTTATGATTTCTTTACAGAGCCTTTATTTTATAAATTTGATAATAATATGTTCGTGTGAAATTTGAGCGGAACGAAAAATTATTTCTTATGAATAATTGCAATTTTACAATTTTTTTCGATTTTTTAAATTTCGACTTATAACACCGACATGCTCTACCCGATTGTTATGATTTTTTCACAGAACCTTAATTTCATGAATTGATATATTCGTGTGAAATTTGAGCGTAATTGAAAAATTATTTCTTATGAAAATCGCAATTTTACGCTTTTTTTTGTTTTTAAAAAAAAAACGCTCATCCAACAATACCCCTGAAAAAGCGTTTGCGAAGCTTCCTAGTTTAAATTAAATCAGTGCTAACTAAAGGTCCAAGATTTGCTTGCTCTAAACAGCTTTTAGGGCTAAAACAAGCTGTTTGCAAGGCAACAACTTGAAATGGAAACGGAGTTTTTTTAACAATTGGTTTTCCCACTGGCCTCCTAGATGCTAATCTTGGCTCAACGAGGAGCCACGAGTAGCATCTAGGAGGCATTGGTTTTTACTTTTTACCTTGTAATTCTTTTGTTAGCGTACTAGTACTATCTTATTTGAATTGCTTGCTTTGTGGTGTTTTGTGTTTAAGTTTAAGCCACCTTATATTATAAAGTATATAAACAACTTGTGCTATCTATCTGTATTCAAATTGTTATTAGGTACCTACTTTTTTATCTTCTGTTTTATTATAATTCTGCAGGTTTTCTTCTTCATGTTGGTGGCCGCATGGTGATCGACGGGCAGCTCAAGAGAAAGGAAGTAATGGATGCGGAGGCGACAGCAATGTTGCCAACGGAGAAAAGAAATTAAACTAAGCCTCGTTAATGATAAAGGAAACGGTGACGAATCTGGCTCACACCCTTATTGAAAAACTGGACTTCCAAAAACATTGTTGCGGTCAGTTGTGCAACTATGTCGTTGGAAGGCAATGCGGTGTACTAGTAGTAAAAGTGTGATACACCTGAAAATAAACATCTACGCACTTTGCCATGCCCCATTTACTTGTATAAGGTCAAACGAAGTTAGACCGCGATACATCGGAAATTTATACAAACCTGTAACTTTCCCATACATTTTACTTGATAAATTATAATATTTAGGAAACTTCACAGGTTTTCCAGGAAAAATTTTTGGAAAACATACGCAAAAAAAAAGTCTTCCTTAAAAATGTGGCTACAGTACTACCTAACTGCATAATCATCGGCATCTTCAGCACACTAGGAAGTAAATATACTAGGAAATGGTCAAACATAGGTATTTGATAACCTTAAATTTAATTTCTTTAAAATTTCAAGTTCAATGTTTGATCAACAACACGAAATAAATAAATATTCTTATTTATGTTTAAAAGAAAATACTTTTTGTCTTTTATTTCCTAGAAAATGTTGTTCCTTAGGTACCTGTGCCTTTGTTTCTGCTTGTGATCTAATGTACCGGTATGAAATGCGTTGGAAAATTTTCAAGAATCAATTCTATTGAAAAGTGAAAACCTTTAAATTGGTATTTAGTTTCAGTTCCATATTTTGGGACCTGATGTTTTTTTGAATGGCGTGAATATTTATTTTTTTTTTGTAGCTAAATTATGTTGTCAGCTCTTGTAAGGAAGTTATGTAGGTACCGTATTATTAAAAGCGTGTTAATAAGTCTTAATATTCAACAAATACACTGCCACCTTCTAGAAGTAAACCTGAGATGCCCGTTATATGAAAGTCTACTTGTACAAAACTAGAAAATAATTGGTAGAGATAACTAGGTAACTACCCTAAAGCAATGATCTACTACAGTAACTTTCAATGGTTTGAGCTTCAAAAGTGTGAACACTAATCAATTCTAGTTGAAATTTGCCTGCCTTAAAGAAATTCGAAACATAGGTTATTTTAAGGTCAGTGTGTCAATATTTATATTTTTCTTTTCAAATGAGTAAATTACAGTCAAGTAAATTATAGGTATGCACAAATTTTAGGTTTAATTTTAAATTTGACCAAATGAAACCGCACTGATTATTATTCAATCATAGCATTGTAAATTTTAATAGGCCTATTATATAAATGGAAATTATGATTTTTATTTAGAAGTACATATTGTATATCACGTCCCTTCTTTGAGTAAATAAATAAAAACAACAAAGATAAAAATTTGGGAAAGTCCCAATAAAAAATTTAAAAATTGCCTTCACATTAGACATATTAAACTGATGGGTTGATGTTGTTTATAAATGAAAAACCCACAAAAACATGTAAAGTACAGTAATAAATTACAATTACTGTAAGTAGGTCGTAATATTGAACATTGAATGATGGGAAAAAATGTATGAGATTTTGCCATACATAATTTACCTTGTGATTGATTTCAAATCTTTTTTTTGTGTTAATGAAGAGGATGGAGGTCTTGACCCAACATCACGCTGGTGTCTTTTGATTATTTATATTTAATAAAATGTGAGGTAAAACACAAAATGTTGATACATAGTGGTGCTACCGGTTAGGCAAACTGACAGTTGCGAGCTACTATATCGTCTCTTAATAATTGAATGAATCACGGACATTTCACCATCACCACCCTACATTGGTGAAACAGGCAAAGTTTGCTAGTGAAAGAGCAAATATAGCTTTTTTAACTCACTTTTATACTGCGTCATTTGTCACTTTGTGTAACCTCAAACTTATGAGCATTAAGAAACCTCAACTCAAACAAGCTCACTTAAATAATTTGTTGTTTGTAATAGTAACTAATATTCAAAGTGTTTTTTAAGCATAAACCAGCTTAAGGACATTGTACAGTAATTGATTGATAGAATTTGCACTGGGGCTTGGGGTTCATTGGGAGTGAGGTTCTTCGTTTGAGCTCTAGGCGCAGTTGGAGAAAATTTTTACAACAATTGGTTGCTATCAATTAATAATGTACCTATTCTTTAGGATCTTTGGGAAATTTTAGTTTTGACTGCACATTGTTAATAGTTTGTTGCGTAAAAAATGTGAATCGTATCGTAAGCTCAATAGCTTCATTAGCTATAAATCTTGTGCCCAAACAACAATTTAATGGATGATAATTGATAATATGTAAATCAAGTCCAAGTCTCCACGTAAAAGTAAAACATATTCTAGTCAAACTGTGAAAAATTATACGTTTTCCTGTGCAAAAAAATTTAACTATCCTTTGCAACGAGAGATAAAACCCCCCATTTGATTTCTACATCCCATTTGCTCACATTATCGTACGTAAACTAATAAATAATTGTGCACAGATTTTAAATGATATTTAGAACATTTGAGTGATTTGTATAGGTATTACAGAACTAATAAGTTTAGATATTTGAATATATAGCTACTGCACTTAAGTACATGTTTTCATTATTAATCAGCAATTTTAAAATATGCAATATACATTTTTAATATTAGGTACTACAATTTGTATATGAATTGTTTTAAATAAACCTTACTGCATTTTGAAAGACATGATTAAATGATTTAATCACTAGGAAAAAAGAAAAAAAATACATTTTCTAACTTACTAAGTAAAATACGCACCCAAAGATTTACGTGTATTTTTATCTTGTTAATGTAGTAAAACTTGTCTGAATGAATGTACTGTAGTTATTATTACCATCAGATTTCTCCATATGCCGGAAATGATTTTTATTTATTTTGCATAACTATCATGGTATTATTTAATGGGCACGGAAGTAAGTCAAAATTTGATTACCCCTCAAATATTTTTCGCTAATTTGGAATGTTTTACATTATTTTAAAAAAATGATATTACGTATTATGAATTCACAGATGATTATCAAATCACAAACAAATGATTAGAAATAAATATACAAGTAATGTAAATAAATTTATTGTAAAAAGTCTTGCTTTACGTATTTGTTCTGTCAAACTGATGTATTTTATTTAAATTTAGAATTATTAAGATGTGTGTACATTTTGATTTATTTAAAAAAATATATTACATTGATTTGGAGTAAACTATAACCTGGGGTTTTTTTTAATCTTCCTAAATCCTTTTTTAACGGGCCAACATTCCACTAGATAACGTTATATATGGTTTGTAGTAGTGTCAAAGTTAGTAGCTATATAGTTGGATGAGCCAAGCAAGACTTCAATTTCACAGGGCCCCCCAAAAAATTAGCTCAGGTGTTGTTTTTTTTTGTTTTTTTTGTCTGTTTGTTTGCTTTTCTACCGGCAGACGGCATTTTGCGATCTTGATGAAAATTGGAGGGGACCTCAAAATCTCTGAACTTGGACCCGCCACTTTTTGGGTACAATCAAAGAAATTTCTCATGAATATCGTTTCTTTTACGATTTTTTATTTTATTTTTAGTGCGATATTTTCGTGACATTTGGGTCGATTCTGACCAAACGGGTGGGGCTACAACGTTCATATTTACATGGACATTAAGGTTATGGTGATGTATTGCCTTTTGAAAGAAAAAAAATTGAAAAAGTTAGCCAGAATCCATAGAAATAATAAAAGGTTTAAATGAGTTTTTTTTTAGGTTTATAATAACAATTAACAAGTGAACAATAGAAACTTGACAACAATCACCTACAATGCATTCAAAAAGCACTTGCAAAGGAAAAGTGGAACCATGCAAACTTAAAAAAATTTCAAAAAAGCTCATCCATCAACGCGACTAAAAAAAGCGTTTGCGAAGCTTCCTAGTAATACTAGGAGTAGGCAAAAAATATAATATCGACTTGATAAACTCAATTTAGGAAAACATTTTGACTATTTATATGATCGAGTTTATGTTTTAATTCATTTATTTTTATTAATTTATTTAACGTCTATCCCAGAGTTGCCACTTCCAAGGATTTTATCCTTTTCTCAGGATTTTTAGAGTGTCTCAAGGGTAAAAGGATTTTGGTCAAAATCTTAGGATTTCTACTGTCTTTAAAAAAAACATTAAATTAATACATTTTTTAAATTCAGCCAAAAAAAGCAAAATAGACAGTAAACTAGGAAAACGCTCAAGTCCCGCCGCGTTGTTGGATGAGCGTAATTGGTGCATTGAGCTGCCATGTGTTCTCGCAATTTTCTGTTGTTCTGTGGTAAAATCATTATTAGATTGAATTTTTTTTTAATAAAATAAAATAAAATAAAAAATTACCTTTATTTTTTTTTATTTTTTTAATAAATCGTAATTGTTTAAAAAAAATCGTAAAATTGAAATTTGTATAAGAAAAAAATTTTTCGATTGTGCTCAAATTTAACAATAATATATTAATTCATAAAATTAAGGTTCTGCGAAAAAATATTTCGATCGGATAAAGCATGTAGGTGTTATCAGTCAAAGAATTGTTTAAAAAAAAAAAAAACCCCTAAAATTTCGATTTTTTGATAAATATTTTTTCAATTGCGCTCAAATTTCACAAGAATATCTCAATTCATAAAATAAAGGTTCTGTACAAAAATCATTAAAATCGGATAAAGCATGTAGGTGTTTATAAGTCGAAAAAATTTTTTAAAAATCGAAAAAATCGTAAATTGCGATTTTCATGAGAAAAAATTTCCGATTGCGCTAAAAAACGTGGGCAGTTCTAAGTTCAGAGATTTCAAAGGGCCTGCATAAATTTCATCGCAATCGAGTATTGGTTTAGCCGGAATCGTGGGGACAAACAGACAAAAATACAAAAAGAAAAAAAAAAAAAAAAAAAAAACATTCCGGATTTTTTTTCTCCAGTGTAGTAGAATGGAATCTCGCTTCGCTCGCTACGCTCACCCCAAAAATCATCAGGTATAGTAAAAATAAACATAAGTGACTGCATAGGCCTAACATTTCCCGCAAGTGGTAGGTATTTTATGGTGAATAGGCCCTAAAAGTTAAACGTTAAAATATATTGGGAAGAAATTCTGATTCTTATTCGTTTGTCTGCACGTAAATTTTGCTAGATTCTCGAAAATCAGGCTGGCATAACATATTTTGGTATGAAACCTGAAAGTTTGTAACATTCCTTCGCGGTTATAGTACGCTAATGCTGAAAAACTGTTTTCAAGGATTTCTCAGGATTTTTTAAGTATCTTTAAAGGGATAAAAAAATTGACTTGGTGGAAACCCCTGGTCTATCCTATTCAGTTATAAAAACTGATTTACAAAGGAGGACAACAATTGTTCACCGCTCTGCCAAACCCAAAAACATGCCCGCGCAGACGTTTAATTAATCTTTGAATAATAAATCAATACATACAATTTTTTTCCTTTACGTCACTCTTCGGACTTAGTATGTGCCAACTTGATACAAAATTGAAAGAACGCAGCAATATTGTAGCTCTGAAGTGGTTCAATATGTTTTATTGGCAAAAGCCCAATAAAATTAGCAAGAATTTCTTAGATTTTCATGAATTTCTTAGATCAAAATAAATTTTTAATAAAATAGAGTGGGAACTAAACTGGGAGCCTGAAAGGAGTTTGGGATGCCAATCATTTTGCGCCCTGTATGTAAGTATTTTTTTTAATGCTTTGGTTTTCATGCATAGTAGGGAGGAGGGACTACTGTACTTTTGTGTAGGAATCAATATTGAAACTAGTTTATTTTATGACCAGCTTGCAAAATGCAAACAAATCCATAATTTTAAAAGCACCTTTATAAAAAAATAAAATTTTTGTAGGTCTACTACTATTTACAAGCAAAATTTATTCCACAATAGTCAATAATATAGGTACATAAATTCCCCAAAGTTCACGGACGAAACTTTAATCATCTTAATATATTGTGTGGGCTATAGAGGTTTACTCTTGCAGGGTATGAAAATTTTACACATTCTGAATTTTTGCTTCCTAGGGGAAAATGCTTAGAGATTATTGAATTAAGAATAAAAATGTACTTTACAAATTAATATTAATTAAAGTTATTTTGATACAATGCCAATTGGCTAGAGTATTGTGTATTGGGATAGGATCAAACAACCATCAAACAACCTTTGAGTTAAGGTGTGAGGGAAAACCCGGCAAATTTATAGGTGAAAGTAATATGAACTACTAACTTTAAATTTTTTCCTTTCACCACCAAACTCAAACTGTGGCATGTTTTTTTGCACTTGTAATGGTAAATAAATGATGAATTAAAGCAATATTTCACATTCAATATAGCCACATAAAATTTTAGAATAAAATTGCTAAACTATAGTTCTCACTAGCACTAGGGTATGGAAACATTATTTTTTAGCAAAAACATCATAATATAATAATTAGCATTTTGTAGCATTTAAAAAATACTATAATATGTTGAGTTCACCGTTTTAGTAGTATAAAAAACTTATACTAATTGCTATAAAAACATCATATCTCTAAGTAGTATAGACCTACAGAATACAAAATGTTTTGTGTTGAAACATCTTTGTGTTTTTTAGTTTGTAGGATATATATTTATTTCATTTTATTTTCAACCAGATCAAATTCAGCGCTTTCATCACCTCTTGAAGGTAATCTGTTGGATCATATCCCAACACTTAATTAATATTATAATTATTAATTAAAAATTTCATAATAAATAATAATGGGGTGATTACAATTAAAGCTTGCTAACAAACAACTAAGCTCAAACTGCTGTCATCAACAGCAAAATGTATGGTAGACTATCCCCCTCATGCACAAAGATTTACTGGCACAAAGTTGTGTCTCGTAAAAATGACAGACTTACGAAAACCCATATGTTAAATCATAGGGCTATTAAAACTGTATGCACAAAGGTAGCCCGCGTTAGCAACTTGCGTCTGCAAGTTGTAGATATTCTGGTAAAGTTGCGGCTACTCTGGATGTGACGCAAATGTCAACCCTCACCTTTTTTGTATCAGAAAATGAATATTTGAACAAAAACTTTTGTACCACATACAGCAAACCCACGCAAGAAACGAAAATATTTAGTTTAAATTGCAATAAAAGTTCATAAAAATCGAGTGGGGTCATTTGAGACTGGTTTTTGCTTGCATTTCGTTTCCTTTTGATCTTCAAACAGATCGCCGGAGACAATTTCGCCATCTTTCCCAAATATTTGTGTCCGCAACTTTATCGACGCAAGTCTTTGTGCATGAGGGGTTGGGACAATAACCTTTTATTATACATGAAGATAAAAAGAAACTGATTCGACTCCACAACCTAAATATCAACCTCCACTTCTGCTCAACAATGCCACTGGCGTGACCTTTAGTATTTGTTAGGGAGTGCACACGATAATCGATATTATCGATCGATAACCAATAATGGATATAATCTCGGTAATAGATAAACAAAAATCACTATCGATAATCCAAATATTAATCATTGTTTGAAATCGGCCCGAAACATGTAATTCGTAATTCCCGGTTGCCGAAGAGATAGGGATCACGAGGTGTCTTACTCGAGATTTATGTTTGGGAGCGACTAAGCAGATAGTGAGTGCATGGGGGCAACAACAAAAACACATACAGGACTAGCAGCGAGTGGCATGAGATTGTATGGTTTTGAAATTCATCTAGGCCTACAACATTTGAATTTCCATCTATGTCGGAACGTGCTTGAATATCGTATTGGTAAAATCGATATTGTCGATTCGATTATGACATTACCATTTCGATAATCGTTAAATCGATAATGAAAAAAAGTATCCATGTGCACCCCTAGTATTTGTACTACACCCCACTAGGTTAGTTTACTTCTCAGAAATTGTCGAGTGATCAAGGCCCTGTTTTGGCCAAAACAGTTTGAACGGTTTTTGTGTTGTATAGGCCTAGTATTTTTATATATGTTTCTATATCTACAACTACAAGGGAGGGTGCACATCGATACTTTTTTCATTATCGATTATCTAAATGGTATGTCATTATCGAATCGATATTAATATTATCGATATCACCATAAAGCCTGTTCCGACCTATAAGTGGAACCTCAAGTGTGGCAAGTGAAGTCCAAACAAAACAATCACGTTCCGTTTACTGCCTGGCTGTCTTCGATATCGTGTGTATGGCTTCCGTTATTGACAATAGGTTTATTTCCAAACATAGTGTGACACAATCAGCCCAGCCAGTGCATGGCACAACGTGAGATATCTCCGTCTTTTGGAGTTTAGTTCGTGCCACTATTGACGGGTTATTTAATATTTCGATAATCGATAATGAATTTTGGTTATTTGATTATCGAAATTATATCAATTATTGATTATGTGTGCATCCCTGTCTACAAGATCCCCGCAGTCTTCAACCAGGTACGCTGTTGAGTTCTCTGTATCCAAAACCCTGTAAGCACTAAATGATACTACACAAGTTACAGTATAATTACAGTATAACTATCTTGGTGGCAGGATGTATTTTTATTAAGATTTGTAATTTTATCAGAATTCTGATTGGGCACACACAAAAAGATAATTTAATTAAATGCAAAATAATTAATTAATGTACTGTAAGCTGTAGGCCTACATTGTAGGCCGTAAAATTTTTTTACAAGAACTAGGGATGTGCGAACCCACTTTTTTACTTTCGAACTTAACTCAAACTTTTTTCCCGTTAAAAAAAACAAACTTCGAAAAAATTTCAAAAATTTCAAATTGTATCGAACTCGAACCCACTTAAAGGTATATCAAACCGTCATACTAGGTAAAAAAGTGATAATCTGGACCGGCACCACCACCATCCATTTTTTTCATTTTTTCAATTTAAATTTGTACCTGAAAACTGAGAGCAATTTTTTGACTTGTCAAATAATATGTGACTGCACACCACTACAAATTAGAAAAAAAAAAAAAAATTGTTTGAACTTGGGAAATTTTTTTTAACTTGAAAACCCAACTCGAACTTAAAAAAGTTTGAGTTTGAGTTCGAACGTTCGCACATCCCTAACGGAACCCATAATCAAAAAAATTCTACACAAGATGTGAAGATTGAACATAACTAAGTAGGTACCGTAGGTAGGGCCTACTATCTGGTAGTAAAAAAAAAATAATAAAAAATACCGTTTTGAGTCGGCACTCATACAGATGTATAGGAACCCATTCTAAAGTACCCGTTCCTTCATTTTCCCTTTTGTCTGGGTCAGGTTCGGTTAAAAATAACAAATAACAACCTTTCTCTTTTGTTGCGCCTGCATTTTGTCCTCTAAACTGGTATCTCCGACAGAACCCAATTGGACCCAAGGAATGGACTTTGAGTTACATAGGGGTGATCAAAGCAACTTTATTACTAAGAATAGAATACCAAAATAGGACTATGTATTTTGTTTTTATACTAGCCTGTTGCCGAACTCTTTACCAACTTACTAGCTATCTATCTTCAAAAGCCTAATACGTACATAACTTAATTTTACTGAAGGCAAACCCCTCATGTCACAGTCGTTGACTGATTGTTCATTGAATGTAGGCTAATAATATGCTTAGCTTAGGCTCATTATCAGAAAAATATAATAATATTCGAGCCTATATGAAAGCACAGAATTCTTCCTTCCTTAATTCTGTTGAGTAGCCCTAGATCTACCTAATTTCAAGTTTATTTGTGTACCTGTACTGGTGTTTGTTTCTTGACTCGATTAATTGCAAAAGCGTAGTTGTTAGGGGTGGACCTGTGAGATAAATGGTTTAATTTAATTGCTTTAGGCCCGGTATTTCAATGTCCAGTTAAAGTTGCAAGTAAATTTAACTGACACCATACCGTATTGTTCCGAATAAGCACGACCTCGAATATAAAACGACCCCCAATTTTTCAGAATCATTTCAAGAAAAAAGAAAAAATCAAAGAAAATTAAAATGTACATGAAACACTTACAACAAAAAATTTTGAACAATGTTAGGGCCTAGGCCTATGGTTTTTTACAGGGTAGGGGCCCAAACAAAAAGCTCACATGTCAACCACAGTTTTACCAGTCTGATTCCTGGTCTTCAATGTTTACGTCGTGGGGGGGGGGGGTGGGGGTTATACTAGGCCCTAGTATCTATGGTCGTAGGCCTAGGCCTAGCTCCTTCGCAATCCCTTGCTGATTTGTAAGGCAGGAAGACCTTTCTTTTCCACGCGATCAGCAAATCTTCATTTGTTTTATCTTGAGCCATTTCATCTTCTCCTTCATCACTCATTATTAACGTTACGTAGACTCTTAGCTCTTAGCAACGTAGATAGACAACCCCGACAAACAAAATCTATGTAGGTCAAACTAGGTCACGATGTGATCACGGCTAAGGATTTCTGACGACTAGCAGACAGTTTCGCCAAGGTTCGGCCGAGTTTTCAGTGGTTCGAGTGGGTGGGGGGGGCGAAGCGCAGCAGACTAATGCGCGGGAGTTGTATAGAGGCGTGGCCTATGTTTTAGGCGCTATTTCAAATGCAAGCGCGCGGAAATAACGCGAGTGCTTTTTGAGATTGTATTTTCGGAAAAAAACATCGCGCATAATTCGGAACAATACGGTAACTTGTTTTTTACTATGACAACCACCAATCAGAAGCCTTGTAAATATTTACGAGAGGACTAACGGCAGATAAATTTTAACTAGACATTGAATTCTGGACTTAAGGCTGCACAGGAGTAGCTTATAATATCGGCGCGATGCCGTGTCCCCGCATTTCAGTTGGAACCCCGGCCCACAATTGTCATATCGGCATAATTTTTTTTTAAAATCTTTTCACGATAAAATTTACAAGAACTTGTGTGATGTCGATTTTCGAAATTGTATATAAAATGGGCTTATAAAAAATTGCGAACTTGGACAAAATTTTGAAATTTACCTTCACTTTAGAGCTTTATAAAAAATTACAAAACTTTTTATGGAAAATTACATACACAAGTCTAATTTCAACATTTATCTTCAAAATAAAAAAAAAATTTCCAAAAACGTGTGAGTATTTTCCGCTAAACTACTGAACTAAAGAAATGCTGTTTTGTGCCGTTATTTTAGGCCTTTTCAGCCCCAGCAAGTGGCGCACTCGGGCGATACGACTTTTTGAGTGACAGGATGGTTATTTTTATGTTCGAAATAAACAATTTCATGGCCACAGAGTAAAACTGTTTCAGCTAATGCAGAAACACCACTCCAATGCATAATACATGTTACTGTTTGTTATGAACCACGGCACAGTAAGAATTATGTTATTTGTGTAAGCTTCGTTAAGCTTGAATCAAACCATTTATTTTTCACGCTGAGCCCAATAAGAAAACGTACACAGCATAATCATAATCGTGCATATCGGTATAATTCGTGGAAAAATGCTAAATTATAGTTATGACCTGCAATGAGTCATCAGTTCATTTTAGGACTACGCCTCGCACATGATGTGAAAACATATTTACTTATAGCATTGTAAAGAAAGCAATCTTTGTTAGCCTAGATATGATACGTGTCAAATTATAACAGACAAATAATTTAAATTTAAAAATTACTCGTTTTGAGTCGAACCCGCTCATTGGTCTATCCGCGCGTTTTCTTTTGCGCTGAGTGGAGTATCCACGTCACAAAGTACTCGGACTCAATTGCGCAAGCCATTAAAAATGGAAAAGTAAAATAGTGTCCAGTTGGCAGTTCGTTTCTGTGTTTAATTTACACGATGTCATACGAAATATCTTAAATATATTGCATTAAAATTGTCTCCATGGGAAATAGGAAACCCCGGCGGTATCCGCTGTCCGGCTGCGGTCGGGGCGGATGCTCTTTACAAATGAGCATTGAGACGGCGTCATGAATTCAGGTCTATTTGTAGGTATATTTTATAGTGGGGTGGTGGATGATTTTAAGTGTCGCACCTATAATCAAATAACAAATGGTGAAATTGTGGGCACCTCACCAAAAAAATCAAACGGTTAAAGGTATATTCACGTGAGAAAAATCTAAAGCCGATCATTGTGCAAACTGTCATTCGCATGGGCATATTCCTATTACACAATGAAAGATATCAATCTTGGTTTTGTTGTTGCCTTTCAGTAACGACGTGGTAACGCAATAAAATTAGTCCACAGCTGTACCATCCCCTCCAGCAGCAATGCATTCTCATTGCAATAGTAAGATATTATTCTCAAGGGCCAGCATCGTGTGTAAAGCTTGCTCGACAATGTATGCTGACAAGTATTTACTTTTTTACGTGTTATCCAATCACGCATCATTATTATTTGTGAAATATTGTTTATTGTTGCCATGCAAGTACCTAAACAAAATACGGATGACATAAATAGCGGATCGACGAACATTCTGTAGATTTGCCACGTCATCGTCATTAGAAACTTTCTTAACATTACTTTATCAAACTTCAAATGATAATTTTGTCTTTCAAACTTGCTCTATCTAGCTAGATCTTTGCTTTGACATGTTTTTGATAATTATATTTTTGGGTGTTTAATGACCTGAGTTACCCTGAGCGAAAAGGTTCAGATAATTTCCGAAGCAGTTTTTTAAGGTTACTAGTTACTACGAGAAATCTTCTGACTATTAAAACGATGAATCATTAGTGTGCAGTAAAGAAAGTAGTACAATAAAGAGATTACCGATCTGGAACAAACAGACGGACCAATGTAAAAATACATGGAAAACAATCGGTTACACCAGGTGTTTATATAAATAGGAAAACGCGTAAGTCCGCCGCGTTGTGGATTGAGCGTTTAATTGGTGCATTGAGCTGCCATGTGTATGCGAATTTTCTGTTGTTTGGTTTAAAATCATTGGTAAATTGAAATTTTTAAAATTAAAATTAAATAAAATAAAAAAAAGAAACTTTATTTTTTAATTTTTTTTTTATTAAGCGTTAATTGTTAAAAAAAAATGTTAAAATTGAAATTTTATTAGAAATAATTTCCGATTGCGCTCAAATTTAACAGTAATATATTAATTCATAAAATTAAGTATTCTGCGACAAAAAAATTCATTTCAATCGGAATAAAGCATGTAGGTGTATAAGTCAAAAGAATTTAAAAAAAAGAAAAAACCCGTTAAAATTTTGATTTTGAGATAATATTTTTTCAATTGCGATAAATATTTCACAAGAATATCTAATTCATAAATAAAGGTCTGTGCAAAAAATCATTAAAATCGGATAAAGCATGTAGGTGTTATAAGCCGAAGAAAATTTTTTAAATCGAAAAAAAATCGGTATTTAAAATTGCGATTTCATGAGAAAAATTTTTCCGATTTGACCGCTCAAAAACACAAAACAAAAAAAAAAAAAAAAAACAAAAAAAAAAACGTGGCAGTCTAATTCAGAGAGTTCGAAAGCCTCCATAAAATTTCATCGTAATCGGAGTATCGGTTTAGCACGGAATCGTTGTGGGACAAACAGACAAAAAATACAAAAAGAAAAAAAAAAAAAAGAAAAAAAAAAAAAAACATTTCCGGATTTTTTTCTCCAGTGTAGTAGAATGAAATTGCGCTCAAATTTCACAAGATATCTTAATCATAAAATAAAGGTTTCTGTGACAAAAATCATTAAAATCGGATAAAGCATGTAGGTGTTATAAGCCGAAGAATTTTTTTAAAAATCGAAAAAAATCGTAAAATTGCGATTTCATGAGAAAAATTTTTCCGATTGCGTCACAAAACGTGGCAGTTCTAAGTTCCAGAGATTTCGAATTCCTCCTAAAAATTTTCATCGTAATCGGGAGTATCGGGTTAGCGGAATCGGGTGTGGACAAACAGACAAAAAATACAAAAAAGAACAAAAAAAAAAGAAACAAAAAAACATGTCCGGAGTTTTTTTCTCAGTGTAGTAGAATGGAACAAAAAAAAAAAAAAAGAATCTTCGCTTCGCTCGCTACGCTCGCTACGCTCATCCAATAATAATATATTATATATCTGCCGTAAATGCTGTCTCTCCAGCGTTCAACTGGAACTTTTAGTCCACAATGTCATATCTGATAAAGTTAGGAAAAATCTATTAAACATAAAATTAACTTATTTAAACTGTTATAAAAAACATGATACCTACTAGGAAAATTTTGGAAATAAACATTTTGCTTTCGCAATACTAAAAAAATATTACACCTTTTAAAATATAATACGCAAATTTCACAAAGTATTAAAAATTTCGTGACTTGTGTCGTGGTTGGGTATTGGAACATTAATTATTGTAGCTTGTTAGATTAATTTTTCGTCAGCTTGCATTTCAACCAAGTATCTTGATGTAGGGCCTACAATATTTGTATTGACTATGAAATAGCAACTAGTGCTAATGAATTAAAGAACACTAGTGGGGTATCCATAAATGTCCAATGGGGGTCTCGTTATTGACATTTTCAACGCTCTAAACACGTTGTAGAGTCAATACATACCTAAAGTGCTATGCGAATCATAAAATTCTTATTGGCAAGTTCTGATTTTGTAAATAATGTAGTACCTATGTAAATATCATAGTTAGGTTGCTCACTCCTTATATTTTTCTTCAATCGATTACACTCGTTTGTTTTTTTTTTTGGGGGGGGCATGGGGGGGGGCTCAACCCATAACCCCCCCCCCCTCGCCCCCTTGGATACGCACTGAAAAACACTACTTCGCTTGGCATTATTTCCAGACTGTTTCTATATCCGTTCAGTGTCATGGAGATAAGGCGTTCTAAAGTTTCAGATTTTTTTCACATTCCCTATCAAAGATTAGTGGCTGAAAATTTCACAGAAGACACCCTTTCGACATTTGCAGTTCATGGTAAACCCACTTAAAAAGTAGAAAAAATGGACACAGTTTTAATACAGGAATTTTTTAAGTTTTTGCGCATTGGAATAGGAACAATATGGACAGCGGGCTGGACGTTCAGGAACGCGCTTTGTTCTATATCCACATTTATTCCAGGACTGTTCTATATCCGTTTGGTGTCATTTGAGATAAAGGGTCTTAAGGTCCAGTTGTTTCCGATGCCCCTAAAATTAGAGCTGAAAATTCCACAGAAGACACCCTTTTGACATGCAGTTATGATAACCCAATTAAAAGAAGAAAAAAATGTACAGTTTTAATATACAAAAAGTTTTAAAAAAGTTTTTCGCGTTGCATAATGAACAAATGAACAAGCGGTTGGAAGTTGTTCAATGAAGGTGCTGTGTTCTATGTCCCATTTCTTTTATTATTACGCCCGTATACATAACAATAGATTGGAGTGACGTCCCGTACAATTTTAATCCTAAAATCTTATCTGTTGGCGCTTATGTACCTAGCCATTTTATAGTCCATAATGAATTTTGTTTTAGTATAACCAGACTTAATTAAGACTTTCCTATTGTAGGGAGAGGTAGATTATACCGGCAGGTAGGCCAATTAGAGATTTATATTATGTGCACTCCATTTTTATTTTTTATTTAAAAACAATGATTATACGGCTATGCCTAGAACAGCCAGTGCCAAGTGTTATTGAGACAGTAACAGTAAATTCACCGAATGTTATTTGCCGTTTCTCAATTTTTACCACAAACATAATATGTAAATAAAACACAGCACCCCAATTGCTTTAAAACAGTGATCATTAAATTTTAGTTAAGCGTGAATCGGTATTGTTTGATTTGTAACAGCTTTGTAAATTGCCGACAATTTGGCAATCAGTCGCCGCCTGTGCGGAACAACAACGCGGACCCAGTCAGGCGCATGCAGGTCGTGGCGTGCCCTGTTCATCTTGGCTGTACCCAATAGCGACCGCCAGCAAAATAACATTTGATTCCTGTTTCCCACCATTTGATCTGTGGGAAGGCCATTTAGTTTTCCTATAGTACCCTAAAGTCTTAAGCTAATATATAGATTTACAAGTAGGCAAAGGTTTCTAGTACGTCTTAACAGTGAACTTTAGGTCTATGTATTTGACCAATGACATTTAAAATGCCTTCACATATTCATTTAATGAGTGAGTGCCAGTCTGCCAGGTTTAATTAAATAAAAACATTACTCATTGCATTTTCCTTGCGCCTAGACCTTCTTGGTCCAAAACTTTGTTCTTGAGTTTTATCATAGAGGAGCAACTCAATCAATTTGAGGTATTTGACACACTTTTTGACGCATTATTTTTTTTTTTGGAGTGGGGTCAATAAAACATCATCTGAGCTGCCCACCATCAATTAATGAGAAGACCATCTTATCGGCATCACCCTCTGAAGATTGTTATCGCACCATGCTTCAAACATTTGACGTCCCAACTCACTCACACGCATTTCACAAATCACAAATCTCAAATTATTATGAATTCAACGCACGTAAGTGAATACTTCCGCGGGTATAGTAATTGCCAACAGGTGATTGATACAACGCACGCTTATTGGGCGCGAGTGACAAGCTAACATTCTATGGTTCGTGGATATAGAACAACCTGGAATTAATTATGTTAGCGTTTGTTTTTTTTTTTTTTTTTTTTTTTTTTTCATCCCGCTATAAACGGATATGGAACACTATCGGATCGGAGGAATAGTGCTTTGTGTAATTAGAACAAAATGGAATCGTCAGTATTGACCCTTTAAATAAGTTTTTTCCTTTTTTTTTTGCTAAACTGTAGATAAATGTACATAGAACAAGCTGGAATGGCCTAACTCATTTTTTCAAAAAAGGATTTTAGAACAGTATGGAAATATACCAGCGTACTACTATACACTACTACAAAAACAAAAAACAAAGTTTTAAAATTCATGTGTTATGAGTTATGCCCAAACGGTTGGACGCGCCCTTTCTCCAAATAAATAAAACAATCTGTTGCAACTTAAAACTGAGCAATCCCTTTAATTATTCAGGTGATAATACCACAATTTTGATATTAAAACCCGTTTATAACCTTTTTAGTAAAGGCCACGAATCTCTAGCTATTTGGGAAGGGGGGTAAATGATCATTTAGGTTTGATTTGTTACTTGGGTGTATCAGTAAAAAAAAGTATAAAATTATTTGATATCAATTTGATTTTTAATAAATGTTTGGGGCTAAAATTTTGTTTCTTGATTTGGGGGTGGTTTTTTTTACAGGCCCACATTCATTTTTTTTTTTGGTACCAAAAAAATTTTCTGGGAGAAAAATTGGGAAAAAAGGGATGATGAAAGCAACGAAAATCCACAATTTAAATTTTGGCCAGCGTTTTGGGCCGAAGGGGTTTTGAACTTAAACAAAAAATAATACTAAATTCTAAAAACTAAAATGTTTTGCTTTTACCTTGATTACTTTTCACAAACACATCCCCCCCTCCCCCCCCCCCCCACCAATCGCATGCAATGTCTGGTCTTTGTCGGCGAAATGAACGCACCACGGACGAAAGCGAGAAACCGTGTGACCACTCACTACACATAGGGTCCACCCGCTATCTGTCACTTTGGGTTTGGGTTTGGGGTAAGAGTGAGAATTATCTCTTCATAAACCCTGCATTTCAGAGTCTAAAAAACCAAAGAAAAAAACTTGAGAATCGTTCTCATAACAAAAAGAGAGGGGTGGATCCATCAACGGACTATATACCCTATCAATTAAACCCATTAGTATTTAAAAAACACTTTTTTCAATTGTATTCATCAAATTTTTTTCTTAGGGGTTTCTAGCATACGTAAAAGTATGAACTCTTGGTTGTGGTTAGAGGCTCTGTTTCCCCAATGCAAAGGTCCGGGTTCATTTCCGCTGAGGCCGATTTATTTAGAGTTCTGTGGGGATTCGAGTCCATCAGTTCTTAGGATTGTAAACGGGGGGCTTTGGGTTTGGAGTCGTCCTAGAAACGATGCACTAATAAATAAGGTTAAACCCCGGGTAATGAAACAGTATAAACGATGTGCTGCGTGCTGCGTGACTGGAAATGCCAAAACTATTTTCTTTTATACACTACTTACTAAATCAGGGCGTACTACGGGGGGCGAATTTGGTCAAGGGGGGCGGGGGGGAGCGAAAACTTTTATTTGAAATTAATTTTTTTTAGATATTATATAAATGTTGATACATTTTTCTTATTTTGCAATTTTTTTCATATATTTTTTAAGGTTTGTAAAACAAAAAATTTTCAAAATCTCCTTCACACTTAAAACGAAAATTTTTTCCGGGGCTGTCCTTGCCCGTACAACTGGGGGGGCCCAAACCCCCCCCAACCCCCCTTTTTCCAAACGGCTCTTACCCCAGAAAAGCGTATACCCATAAATTATTTTTTTGGGTGTACCATATATCACTTACCAGGGACCTCTATCCCTTTCACAGTTGTGCTGACCTTTATCTTTGGGGGATACACAATGTTCGCTCCGCGAAAAAAAAAGGGGAAGTTCCCAAAGTATGTATAAAATACTGACAAGGGTTTGGGTCAATGGCTTGCTGATTGGGGGGTCCGGGTTCTGAAAACCCTCACAACCTGTCCTGTTATTTTTATGTATACTGATTATTTTTGTATATCGTATGCTAGCATATTTAATAAAGCAGTGATAGCAAAACTAGTCTATCAACTTTGTCCTGACCGGGGATCTTACCCGGTCTAGGCGGGGAAGCGATTTCTAGACGGGCCTGGGGCTTTTTATAGCAGTTTTTGGTGTGTATCCCCTTTACCAGATTGTTTTGGACTTTAACCCCAAGTCGCGTCACATTTTTTCTGACAATATTTTTTATGTTGATGGTCTAGCCCCGTATTTTAGAATAAAAATAACATTATACTTTTTTCAAATGTTGCGTAATGTTTCTTTTTTTGCAATCCCCCATTCCATAGAATAATGATCATTGCATAGGCAAAAAAAAACTTAATTGAATTTTTTTGGTTTTTCCCCATTTTTGTGGGTTTTTTTAACACTCAAAACAAAATGTGAGAAAGTAAACACTTCTTTTACTTGACGGACGACCTTTATTTTCGCCAGCTCGTGAAGGTGATATTTGATCTCAGTGCGACCTTGGGGAATGTGTTTGACGACTGAGCGCATCTCGCGTCCCTCAAACCTTTTTGCAGTCAAAAAGATCCCCCCTGCCTCGTCGTAAATATACGGTCGCTTTGGGGGGGAAAAATTAAAAATATTTTTGAGCGAAAATTTTGAGGCCCTCCTCCAACCCGTCTCCCCCCCCCAATCCCCCCACCCAGTCCTTTTTATCACCAAAATTATTTAACGCCCGTGACACCTTAATTTTTATCTGGACAGTATACAACTTTAAACAAAATTTGCATTTTTTAAAAATTTGCCCCGGCAACCCCATAGGCCCACCGAGAAAAAAAATTTCAAAATTAATTTTCCCAATAAAATTTACGTAGAATTCATTTTGAACCTTTTATAAAGGCCTGGCCAATGGGTAGACTACTTGTTTTGGTATAATTTTTAAATGTAAAGTACGAGAATAAATAAATGTAAATTTTGTTCAAAAAACGCTCATGATTTTTCCCAAGAAAATCTTTAACGTTTGAACAGAATGTGCATTTAAATGCTTACCTGATCTTATCCCACCCCTAGTGCTAGTAGGCATTTTATAAAGATTGAATGAGTTTAATATACTCGGAACGCGAGCCTAGCTATCGATCCCCGTCTCCAGGAGTTTCAGCGCCTTCCGGATGTTCGTGATGGCGGTGGGAACGTCGTCGTAGCTCAACGCGCTGCCCGCCCACTTGCAATACTTCTGTGCCTTCGTCATCTGGTCCGCAGTCAGCTTCGATCCGCCTGAGGCAAACAGAGCGAGTTGAACTTTAGTTGTTAGTTCCCATCTCGTTAAGACATCAAGATGAATGAGACTCGTCAATCGTCATACTCATATATAGTATAAAATATTTAAAATAAGAAAAGAATTGGTAATTAACATTGGCCACTACTTACTACTAGTGTACCACAATACTTTGTCCACAGAGTGTATACACACTGGTCAATATTTACACCTCATATTCATGTACATGCATGCTCACATTTTCATTAATATATAACTTTACAGTGTACTCCACTAGCAAAGCCAATATAATAAAGTAGTTTCTCTTTTAGTCAATATTTAAACAACTTTATAAATTGGTCAATTTTTGCACTTTCTAAAATTATTTTTTGTGGCAGCAAATTCATTATATTTTCTTCCACATAGCCTAGAGGCTATTGATTCATTCTTGTACCTAGCTAGGTGATATCAACTGTACATTTGTATTATTTCTTGTATTGTGTGTAAATTTAATTTTGTCTACACAGTACACACAGAATCCTGAAAGGCACTATTGTACTATTGTATTGTGTACCCAGTTATAGTTTATTATATATTTTTTTTTATTATATTTAGACAAAGCAATTCATAAGCAATAAGGATTCTACTAGGACAGATTTTACAGCAAGTGGAGAATTTTAAGTACTATGTATGTAAGTAGCATGCGATGGAAGGATTCAACCACAGATAGGAAGAAGGACGCAGCAAGCTGTTGGGTTATTCCAATCTATCTGAGATCTCATATGGAACAGAGAAGTACCAAAGAAGTGCAAGGTTACCATCTACCAGACCTACTTTGTTCCAATACTGACATATGCAGCAGAGACTTGGAATCTGACAACAGTGGATGAGAGCCTTGTGAAGGCTGTGGATATGAGTTTTTGAGAAGCATTGTAGGTAAGACTAGATGGGACCGAATACGGAATGAGGATATCCAAGATCAAGTAGGCATGAGGATTGACGAATTTAATGAAGCGAATTGGAGAGAGAAGATTAAAGTGGTTCGGACATGTCAAAAGGATGGAAAGGGTGAGATTACTGAGAAGGATGATGGAATTGGAAATTCCAGGAAGGAGGAGACTGGAATGTGGTGGAAGAAGATGGAGATGCCTATCATCAATGCCGACCCAGCCGAGTGGGACTAGGCAACAGATAATGATGATAATGATGATGATACAGGACAACTTTCAATACTCAACTCAATATCGTAATGACATACAAAAGGCTTTGAATAATGTAACATGACATGCTCAAATGTTATTAATTGTAAGAATGTAAATAAAATTAAATAAATAAATATCTAATATCTATGAACTGTCTTGTTTATTTTCATGTTTGTGTGAGTCCTTATATAGTACATGATTACTGATTAGGTATCTTACTTACCCTACCTAATATAGGTGGAGGTCTATATACAAATTTGAAAAAATAAAGTATATTTCAAGAGATTTAAAATGTTCGTTACATGATTCTCCACAGCTTTTATTTGCTATTACTCAAATAGCCTAGCTCTTTTCTGAAGTTTTCTGAAACTTTACTTGGATGACCATGACTCTACATGAATCGAGCTTAAAATCTCACCCGGTTTGATGCCAATCGTAATAAAAGCAAGAAAATTGAGTAGACTACTTCCACACACTTAGGAAACTCGTAACTGGTTGAGTAGGTAACGAAACCCATAGAATTTTATGACGAGTGTCGCCCGCATAACAGGTAGGCCTAAAGTACAAAGTAGGCCTTACGAACATTCTACAAAATAAAATGAAGTGTAGAATAACAAGCTAATTTGACACAAATTGAAAAATGGTTGAATTTAACATTTTTTTCAAATACAATTTGACAATATGAATAAATGGGCACTTAAATAAAAGGCATAAAAAAGGCATACAAGGTCAAATATAGGCCTAAGTACCTAAATAATATTCTACGGAATAAAAAGAAGTGTAAAATAATGCCTAATTGACACATTGAAAAAAGGTTGAATTTTACATTTTTTTTTCAAATACAATAAAGTAATTTGTAAATAGTCATAAAATATGCATAACAACTCAAATATGTTTATTTTTTAAACATTTAACAAAATAAATAAAAAATGTGTCTAATAACTAAATTTTGACAAAGATTGAATAAGTTAATATTTACATTTTTAAATAAATAAATAAATAAATAAAAATTATTAGAATGGCATTTTTCTGCAAAACAATAATTCAAAGGGTTAAACAAATCTTAAATAGACTTGAATAGACCCTACTTAAAATAAATATTTTGTTCACTACGTGATGGTCTTACCTGTTGTTGTCGAATCACCGTTCTCGCCCAACGAGCCCGAAGGAAACTTTTGAATATTTGGAAAGTCAGGAGTTTCAGGTAAATGCGTGGGGGTGGGTGGAGGGTTGTACGGATTGGACGGAGCTGTGGCGTACGGATTAGAGTGTGGAGAGGGGAAGAAGTTATTTGAAGGAGGGGGAAAGTTTGAAGGGGGTGGAAAGTTTGAGGGGGGGTCGGGGAAATTAACAGGCCCTGGACCGGGTTGAGAGAATCCTAGAACAAAGAGCAACAATCGTCAGCAAGTTTCAAGTCCAGTTGGTTCAGCTCATATAGGCTAATAATGAAACTTTTAGAGCAGATGAAGTTAATAATATAATGAAATATTTAGACTATAGGCCTACTTAGGCCTACTGCACTTGAAAAAAAAATTTAAATGAATTTTTTGAAGATTAATTAACGTTTGAAACCATTCTGTATTGGACATGCTACCTATGTTATTAAAATTAAATTAAAACCCTTCTTGTTTTGGGGACATTTTGTCACGTAGTGTAGGTAATTATACTGTAGGTAGGCCCAAATTTTATTTAAATAGTAAACACCCAACGTCAGTAGGACCTCAAGAGCTATCAAAAAAAGGGGGAGAAACAAACTAGTAATTAATTATTGTTATTGATAATGCTACCCTATGTGGTTGGAGGTAAATTATTATTTGTTTCTTTGGGGCATAAAAGAATAAATGTAGCCCTAGGCACAAAAGAATTAATTTATTAACCAATGTCAATTAATGTTTTAAATGACTAAATATTAAATTAGTTGAGTTTGGTGAAGGGTTGACAGGTTGGGAAAGCATAGAGAACATAAAGTCCAGCCTGAAGGACTGGGGGCCTAATTAATGTAGGCCTATGAAACAATTCAAACAAACATTAACCGGTATGTTATAAGCAGTGGCATAGATCTAGATCCATGATTATTGATAATGAGTGGGTTGGATTTGCAATTAACTAGTATGGGGTCTGGGACGAAGCCCCAGATGCCGGAGGACCTTAAATCACCATTAGGTGCTAATGTTTTTTAATTTGAACTTTTCAACACCTAGACGTAGGAATGAGTCGTTTAAACTCGTGTGTAAAGTTTTTAACGTTCAGATTTTTATATAAACGTGTAAACGTAGGCCTAATGGTATTATTATTTTTTAAATTTTTATGAAATGAAATGTTATTTTGTTATCACTTTTGGAGCCTACACAAACTTAGGCTACCGGTAACAAATTAGGCCAAAATTTTTTTAAAGTGCTTAATTTTGGTGGAGGTGCCGGGTCCCGGGCTGTTTTAAGGCATCTTGTCTGTTACACATGGTGAAAGTGCCGGGTCATTGAATGCGAGGGTGAGAATAAAACCATTTTGCCAGCGGTTTAGCCGAGGTCGTTTAACCGGTTCCCACTCGAACACCGAAGTTAAGCAGCCTTCGGGCGTGGTCAGGGGTAAAGTGGGTGACCGCTCTGCCCTGAAACTCACGTATACCGCTGGTTAGAGCAGATGGAGGGTTCAAGAGCTAGTGTAACGGCTTCGTTCTCCTCGTCTGCTCGGCAGTCCGGGTAAGTGGAGGAACCTATGACTATCAAGGTTACACCATCCTTTCGGATGGGACTTAAGCCATTGGTCCCCTTGGTACTTTTCAAAAGGAGTAGGCTACGTCCCGGTACCGGGTTTCCCCTCCTCACTTTTGTTCATACTTCATATTTATCTATCACCACTCATTGTCTCGAATAGCTAAAGTGCATAATATCATGAGACATTAGGCCTAAGCAATATCCAATCAATCATAAAACCGTTGTTAATTAGGCCTAGGCCTATTCGTCGGCTGGTCATGAGTAAAAAATTATGTTTTTTGTTGTAAAACCTAGGCCTCCACCTACCTAAAATTATTATTTCATTTTATTTAGAAAATAGGGCTTAAAACATTAAAACTAGGGTTGCCGTCGATAATCGAAATATCGATCGATTATCGATATCAGTAATATGATATGATAATCGATTCAAGTATTTTGATATGATATGATATGATTATCGATTTAAATAGTGACATCGATGTTTTCGCGGTTTACCATGCTTAAAAATGCCGCACTGTCGTATCAACGCGCCGATTGGTTGTCGGAGTAGCCAATCGCTGCTCAAGTATAATGCCACGCCCACCGCCGCCAGTGCGCATGCGCTCGCAGCGCGATACAAGGCGATACGAAAACATCGCCCGGCCCGATTGCGATTTGCGATGTATTCAGTACGGCTCGACGTGTTGTGGCGTGAACTTCTCTAGCGTCAGTCTGCCCAATTATATTGAATTCGTGATGTTTCTTCCGTCCCAAACCCAAAGAAGATATTTGCCATTACTTCTGACGCTGCCTAACAAGATGAGTCAAGTGTGGCAGTTTTTTATTATTCAAAGAACGACGACGAGGAGGTTGGGAGGAGATAAGGCTGTGAGCTCGAATGTCGATGAGATCTCGCCACTATCTCTCGCTCGCTAGATGCGCGTACTGTTGGAACACGTAAACAGTGACACCCGATGCAAGTCAAGACGTATTAAAATATAGGCTGTGTAATTGAAATTCAGCCCTCAATTTTATTTTAAACATTCTAATCCTTAATGATCTCTTGTATTAGTGTTACAATTTTGCGTTTTTTCTGCTTCCTAGGCTCAATTTGGAATTTGATATGATAATCGATTTGGGTCTATGATATCGATATATTTCGATATGATAATCGATTCGATGCCTCCGATTATCGATCACGATTTTCACATCGAACGGCAACCCTAATTAAAACGTTTAAACTTTAAAAGCAAAAATTTCAAGGGGTTAAACGTTTAGGAAATTAAACGCTTTTTCCGATCCTTCCCTACCTAGATGTACAAACAAGAATTGAAATACGTATAAATATATAAAATTATAGGCCTAATAAATAATAGGCCTTGGTAATTATCACAAAATGTTTGAATGATGCTAATTTTCAAATTATTTCACAACAATTTTTAAATACCCGGCAGTGCATTAGAATTGAAATATCCATTTTATAACCATTTTTATCATGGCGTCTAATTTTGCACATATTTTAACATGAGATCCACCCTTTGCACTTTACATCCGCGATCGTGATTAAAACAAACTTACCGAAGCCCATGCCGCCACTGGGTCCCCCTGAGAACCCCTGGGAAGGAGGCATCCCCCCCACGGCACCCTGCTCGTCATCATCTTCCTCCCCCTCCTCCCTCATCGGCCCGGGCTGCGGAGTTTCGCCCGCCTTCAAACACTTGTGTATGTACGCAGCCTTCCACTTGGCGTACTTGCGATTCTGTGCGATCTCTTCAGTCAGTTCGCCGAATGTAGACATCACATCAAACAACAGACCGGCGGTGTAGAAGGCTTTCACTACGTCTCTGCAAGAAAACAACGGTTCCGTGTTGGTGTAGCTCAACCGCTAGACCTGGATTTACAAATTACAGGTACCTTACTCCTGGGTCATCACTATCACAGACTCATGGGGAGTCAATGCCACTGTGTTAATTCTACTATGCCTGGAATATAAACGATATAAATTTTGTAAAACATATGGTAGGGTAAAATAAAATAAAACAGAAAGCCTACAGTAGGTAGGCAAGGTCTCCTTGAATAGGCCTGGATCTAAGTAGTTTTTAGAGGTGTGCAAGATCTAGAAAATTTAAATTTGAACGAACACATCAAGTGTTCAAACTCGATTTGAAACCAAACTATCTAAATCCTTATGAACAAGTAGTTCAACCAATGCAGAACAGAGCCTGAATTTAGAAATCACGTGCACTAGCAGGAAACTCTAAAACTCAACACTAGGCTACGTGCGGTGTTTTTATTTACTAAAATTTAGAAATTAAATAAGGTCCGCTCCGACCAGTGTTTAGGGTGTGACGTCAACCGGAAAGTTCCAACACTTGCACCTCGAATTAGATTGGTAACCTCATAAAACGTCAATTTATTAAATGCAGATAGGTACGGTAGGTAGGCCTACCTAGTCTAAATGATAATAATTTGTAGGCCTACTCCTCTACTATTATTCGAACTCAAAATATTCTAATGTTTGACACTTTTATCACAATTCAATTCGTATTCGATTTTAAGTAAAAATCTGTTGTTTGCACACCTCTAGGCCTACCGGTAGTAGTTTTTAAATAAAAATCATGTTGAAGAATTTGTAGGGTCTAGCAAGTCTAAGCACAGAACAGATTAAGACTGTACAGTATGTAGGCCCAACTTATAGAGCAGTTAACGGAAATAAGGGATGGGCGGGGATAATCCATGGGAGTTCCAGCAGAATGTAGTAAGATTTGGGCAGGTAGGGGTATTACATAACATAACATAACATTTCTTAACGGTTACAAATGGGCCCTTCCGCCCGGTGGCAACCACTCACTCCCCCCAGACCTAATTACTGTCCCCCCCTAAAAACGATCTAAATTCCCTTAACCCGAGAGTAGTCGCGTGTGGTCTTTTAGACCGACTTTTTTTTTCAACAGTTGGTATTTGTACAGCGCGCATGCGTGGCTTGTCTAGTTCCGCCTACCTTCCCAAAATAGATTTTTGAAGCCAGTGTGCAATACGCGATTCAGTGTTCTGCAGAACTTCAACTAAGATAAGAGGTCCTGTTTGGTTGCTTGGTCTTTTCGACCGCTGCGCGACTACTAAGGGAGGCAAAAATATGCATACTCAATCACTATGATGAGACATGTATTTTGTTATTGTAGGTTGATTATTCTTCAACATACAGTGTTGGCATAATATTACTGTCTTGGTTTACTAATAATTCGAACTACAGGGTGTTTCAAAACATATTTTTATATTTTTCTGTAGGTTTGCAACATTTTGTGTTTGATTGATTATTGATTGATTATTTATTGATTATTGATTGATAATTGATTAATATAACCATGTATGCTGTCACATATATGATAAATTATCTTGTATTGGTAATCAAAACGTCATCCTAACGTTATTAGCCCATAATAAATAATGCGGTCTAAAAGACCGGGCGCGACTACTAACGTTACAAACAGGGGCGCGACTACTCTCGGGTTAAAGACCCACTACCTACAATATCCCCCGGCAAGTCATTCCATTCCCTAACAGTCCTTTCCATGAAACCATACCGACCCAGATCCGTTCTTACTACTTGACGCTGGAACTTCCATGAATGATCCCCCCTTCCCCTGTAAAGCCCCTCTTGTAGCCTCTTGCGGATGTCCCCCCACCCCCTACTTCCCCTAGCCGCCCTGTACATATTGCACAACCTAACCTCCCTTCTTCTTCCCTCTAATGACTCCCACCCCAACTCTCCTAACATTGCAGTGACACTGTCATATACTCTCTCTACATTCCCCTTATCATCCTCTTCCCACCGCCACCGCCTAACCTTTCCCGTAACCCTTCTTGCCGCCCTACGTTGGACTTTCTCTACTTCCAAAACCTCCCCCAACTTATACGGATCCCATGCCGCCGCCCCATACTCCAGGACAGGTCTAACCACTACCTTATATGCCCGATCTTTAACCTCCCGGCTGGCCCCTCTTAGATTTCTCATAACAAAACCCAGAGCCCTATTTCCCTTCTTAACAACTTCTTGCACCTGATCCCCCCAACCCAAATCCTCTGCCAACATCACCCCTAAGTACTTATACGTTCCTACTTTCTCCATAACAGCCCCCATTAAAGTGTATGTCCTACCTACCTTAATTATTCTTCGCGAGAAACCAACCACCTTACATTTACCTATGTTCAAACCCATCTTATTTGCTGTGACCCATTCCTCTATTACCCCCAGATCTGCCTGCAACAGCCTAACATCCTCAATCCCCTTATTGCTCTATACAAAACACAATCATCTGCAAATACTCTTATTCTTGATGTTATTCCCTGCCCTATGTCATTTATAAACATAATAAACAACAAAGGTCCTAACACTGAGCCCTGCGGTACCCCCGATGTAGGTAACCTCTATACTATGTGACAAAGGGACCCCCAACCCTAACCCTCTGAGACCTACCTCTCAAGAAATCTCCAACCCACCTCACCACTCCTTTATCCCCCACCACATTGTTAACCTTCTCCATTAGCAAATCGTGCGAGACTTTATCAAAAGCCAATTGCCATTGTTAGAGCCATTGTTTCTTGGAAAGGTCACTTAGAGAGTGGAATGGTTTGTCTGGGGACATTGTAGTTAGGTAGGCTAGGCCTACCCAATTGGGTCTGTAAGGGAATTCAGATTGCGTTTGGCAGAGGCAGTTATTAAGTTTGAGGTACCTAGGCTGAGTAGTTGCCACTAGGCATAGGTCATACAGACCAATTTTCAACCGGAAGAAATTGTTATGTATGTTAATGATTGTTAGAGCCTAATACCAAGATCCAAATTCCATCTGATGAATTACATTTACCCAACGTCAAGAATTACTCGGTGACCATTTTAAAACCTTTTGCGCTTTATGCATAGGGCCTACACCTACACTTTGCCAGACTTTTACATAGCATGCACCGTACCTCGTGATTCTTTTATTACTAAATTAGGAACCAAGAGACTTTTATTTGCACATTTAGGCTCTGCTCTACAACAAAACATCTTATAATTTAGAGCCAAACATTGGAACAGATTTTGAAACATACATGCTCAACCAGTTTTACTTCTTGCCAAAGTTGGAAGCTCTGTCTTTGTGCAGCGAACAGGAGAGCTTTAAAGCGCGTTCTCGAGGGAAAGGCTTGGCCGCTGCAACACGTTGGCTGACGGACTCATTATCGGCCATCGCTCTCTTTTGTTTCCTCGAGCCAATCCTCAGAGCCGACAGTAAAACCCTTTGGGCCCTCAGCGAGTTGCGGTCAATCTTGAGGCCGACTGAAGGGCGTACAGGCGACCTGCAAAGTGATAGAAGATATGTTTAAAGCTAGAGATTAAACTCTTTGGGATGGGATCTTCTGTCGAGTGTTTATACGACAATAATCCTAGGATTGTCATGAGTCATGACAAAGATTTGGGCCAGGCCTCCTAGAGATAACTAGCTAGGCCTAGGCTGAACCTAGGTCACCAACCACAAAGTGAATTTTCAGAAATTTTGGGCAACTTAACAACCTTGCGGAAAAGTTATTAGCCTTGTTTACCCTGAAGGACTGGGGCCAGTACTGCACTGAAATTTAAGTACGGTTCCAATGTCCTTGAAGCGTTTGGCCTACATGTCGAGGGTACCCAACTAGAACTGAACTGACATTCGGTGCAGCATCAACGCCATCTTTCGGCGATTGCTCAAAACATCACTGTTACATAACCTTACTTTCATGTCATTTTCGTAAATACGGGTAGGATTGAAGGTACTCTTTCGGATGGTATGCCCCAACTTTACAGCACTACGCCACATGGCGACAGTGCGAAAACCTTTTTCACTAAATACTCCACCTACAAAACCTTTAACGTTGCTATTTAAATATAAAAACACTTTCAAAAGGAAAAATACTTTCGTTTGAAATAGCGACGTTAAAGGTTGAAAATTGTTTTAATGAAAAAAAAACACTGTTTAAAAGTTGGGGCATAGGCCTACCATCCGAAAGAGTAAGGCCTACCGGATTGAAGGCCTAGGCCTAGGCGTGGATGATCTACATTTTAAGTTGGGCCCAACGAACAGAAATAAAAATAATCCAAAATTTTAAAACTTATTTATTGACATTTGCAATTTGGCTGCATGTTTTTCAGTTCGGTTCCCTCTCATGAACATGTGAGTACTCAGTACGGTATTTCGGTTCGGGCGCACCATTTCGTCGACCGAACCCAACCGGTTTCGGTACCTGATTTTATGTCTTTACATGAGGTTTCTGAGACCAAAAAACCGTACTCAACTCCGTAACTCAGTCCTCCATGTAAACAAGGCTAGTAACTAGTAGTAGTAGGTAACTGACAACTAGGCTAGCTAGGCCTAGGCCAAGTTCTGATTATAATTAGTAATAAACATAACCTCAAACTTACACCAGTAACTGACAACTGGATCTCTTTGATCATAATCAGTTGCAGCCTTTAAATAATGTTGTATCGTTCGAAGAGTTGCAGGGCACGGCGGTAGTTGTACAGTCATATTTGCGAAAATGGACCGTTTCTATGTAATTAGATGCTAGAGTGTAGAATAAAAAGCAATACACAACTTGACGTTATTTGACAGTTCCGCAGCTGATCAGAAAAGAGCCTTCTACGTTTTATTTTCCAAGAATCACGTGTTGTTAACTTGTTTGGATTGTGTGGCGGTGACTTTATTAGTTCACATCATGTTCAACAGAAAGCGCTAGTAGTTCAAAGCGAATGCAAACTTTCAGTTTGTTCTAATTTAGAACCTTTTTTTACGTTATAACTTATTATTTTGACAAATTATTGAAATTAATTAATAAAACTGGTGCACAGTTCGTCTATTCTTCAACAAGTGATCAATAGTTCAACATAGTTGATAAAGGTAGGGCCTCCGCCTGTGTAAAATATTTATTACATTAATATTAATTAATTAATAGTGGGACCTAGCCCCAGCCAAATGTGTGTACCTGTAGCCGTGCTGTAGCCGTAGGCAGGGCTATCCACACTCACTTGGTTTATGCCTTAGACCATAGAGGGTAGACAGAGCGCGCGCGTATACCTGCCGTTGCAGCGGTTTGAAGCCGAGCTGAGAACAAAGAGAGTGAGAGAGAGGGAGCGATTCTCGGAAGCCGGTCTGGGCAAGAAGCGCGTAGTGCCATTTAAACATACAGTAATTTCGCGTACTAGAAGTAGTGAATCTCTTAATACTTTCGAGAATGTGATGTTTAAAAACAATGCATTATGCATATTTATTTGTTGGGACACCACGTCAAATAAGTTTATAATTTTATTTATCCTTATTCCGAAAGAAATTTAATTCTATGTGTTTGTCGGGAATATGCCACATTTAAACACCATCGAACCCCAACATCACAAAACCCCATGTCTACTACATGTTTTGATTTACGGAAATATTATTGTTTTAAGGTTTTTAGATTGTATATTTACCCATACTAAAATAGGCATTTTACTATAGGGATTGTATTTTTATTGTACTATGGCATTGCTAGATCGTATTTGTAAATTGGATTGAACATTGTTTTATTATCATTTTTATGACATCTCAAACATGACAACCACTGCAATAGTGTGTGGTCACATTGGTTAATAAACATTTAACATTAATATTTTTCTGAAGAAGAAATCGAACAGGCCTACAAACAGGTAGTCTTAAAAATACAAAATCTATCGAAAACCCAAGATGACAATATGGAACCCTTTACAAATGGGGTGACGAGAATGGTTGAATGATCAAGCAATATTAGAATGGAATGTTAACACTTAATATATTCGGTAAAGATGCAAATTGTAGGCCTATTATGCAAGTGATGTTGTTTGTTGAGGAAAATGATTGGGAGGGGAGTAGGGGTGCATCAGATGTTCCCATTTCCAAAATCACTCGGTTATAGTTTGGTTTTAGTAGGGCCTACAAATAATAGTTCTGTAAAGAACATGGCTCTGCACTTTTTGAAAAGATATTCAGTAAAAAGGTGCAAATTGTAGGCCTGCAAGTGAAGATGATTGTTAAGGAAAAGGTTTGGGTGGGGGGGGGGGGGGGGAGGGGAGAGAGGATAGGTACTTTGGTTAGCCCCATTTCCAAAATCACTCTTGTTATTATTTGGATTTAGTAGAGCTTCAACAATAGCTCTGTATTCTGTAAAGAAAATGTGTCCGCACTTTTTGAAGGGATATTTGATAAAGGTGCACTTTCTTAAAAGGATTACATTAATGATTATTATGATTTATGAAAAAAGTTGTGGGGATGATGTATGAATAATTATTATAACACAACAAACTCGAATAGTATTTATCAAATTTTCAAAAAGGCCTGCTACAGACATGCACAATATAATTCCATATCACTTTATTGAGGCCTAAGAGCAACATTTTGGATTTAGGCATGTTAAAAGTTCACAACATAACAATGCAAATGGATATGGAATGATATTTTGCATGTACAATAGTAAGCTGTTAAAAATGATAAGACAACAATCACTGCATAAATATTACATTTTTTATTACTTCTTATTCACATCATTAATATATCAAATGTATGACGGGAAATATACCTTAGTCATAATGTAACATTTCTCACCTTAATTTGAATATTCCTCATAAACAGTAGGATGTTCTTAAATTACAAATACCCTACCAGCATAACCACCAATCTAATGCACCAAATCACCTTCAAGAGCCATTAAATACCAGTAAAGTAAGGCATAAGCTCATGACAGGTCATGTGCTCTCTCAGGACTATGTTGACTTGAAATGCACATTTGGTTGAAACAATAGGCTTTATTGAAATATAACATATACCAATTATCTAGGGCAATAGTGTACTACATTATAAAAAATGAATTGAGTAAATTCTAACACGTGGAATGAAAATCCACATTGTTTTCCAGCTCTTGACGTACAGCCAAACGCAGCGCAAGAGTTCACCATCTTCAATGTTTTGCCCAGATCTAGTTCTTGGAACTGGCCGCGGTCGGCTTCACGAAAATTGCCGAGCTATCCGTCTACCCCTATATGGTCTAAGGTTTATGCCTATTCGAAGCATAGATAACATAGATCACTCGGCTTTTACGATAAATACCGTGAATCTCGGGGATCGAGAAATGTCTTGAATTTGTCCTACCATCCATCAAACCGACTTCGTCCTCAAATTAGTGACAGTTTGCCATTCTTACACAAAGACACGGCCCTTCAGTTTGGTATTTTCTAGAGATCTGATTTCCTTGAAACATTGATCTCCGACTAGTCCATATTTTAAGATTTTCTCCTTCTTCCTTTTCTTCCAAGACTCCAGTCAAAGTTCCATCCATAACATAATATATTTAACTCCATGGTTCCATCCAGTGACGGAGCCCAGGCCCGTTGAGGGGCCCCGTTAAAAAATATAGTATAATAAACAGTATTTCACCCTGTTTGGAAAATATTGTATTTGTTTTCGTTGTTAAAATGACTGTTTTGTGAATCTAGGAGTTTGGAGTCGAGATCTAGCGGATATTTAGGAACTTTTAGCGTCCACAACACCACACCCAAGAACTACATTATTTTGGTATTGCAATCAGCCCGCAACTTTTTTCTAAAACGCACCCAACGCACTCTAAAAACCCGATTTTCAACATTTTCGCCTGCGCCTCTATTGTTGGGGGCTTTCCCCCCAAACCCCCCATACTTGGTCCTTATATAATACCCCCGGGAACGGGATATTACATAGCCCCCCCCCCCCCCCCCCGGGATGAAAAGCCTGAATACAACACTGAGCCTATGTATGTGTGGATCTGTTAGGGGGGCCCCCATGGAAATTTTGCGGCGGGCCCATGAAACGAAGTTCCGCCACTGGTTCCATCAATAATTTGTGTGGAGCAAGCAGTCTAAACCACTCCATGGGTTTTGTCAAAATCTTTAGACCAACAACACTGGTTAGCCTATCACTTTTTGTGTGGATGGAAATGACAAAATAACAGAGATCTCAAAACGCTTGGTCATATTTTTCGATCAGCGAGAAAAAATCGCCAAAACCGGCTTAAATTTTTTTATCGTAAAAGTACGATTTTAATTTAATTTTTATTAATCACCAGAACTTGATGTTTGCATTATTCTCCGCAAGCGGCTAGGGTGACAGTATAATAGGATCGTTTCCGATCACCCCTCTAACTCTAAACATACAAAATAATAGGTATAACTATTTCCATGAGGAATTTCATTCGACTGTACCCCAAAACTTGGCATATCTAGCTAAGTTAAGAGATTTCGAAGGTCCCCTGGAAATTCATCAAGATCACAGAACTCAAAAGCTATTTTTTTCTCATAGGGCCAAACTAGGTTGTCCACAATATCTGTTCGAATCCCTTCCAAAATTCCTTGTTTTTATTTTGGTGAGCCGTAAAATGAAAGGGATTCGGTCAGGTAGCGCTGTCAACCTAGCTTGGGTTTGATTGAAATGTTTTGAATTTGAATTACCCCTTGACTAATTGAAGTCTTCGCTACGCTCACTACGCTCATCCAATGAACGTACCAATACAAAGCTCGTACATTTATTTGTTTTGTGTTTATTCGCTCTGTACCGCACAAACTACTCCCACCATGATATTTGATTTATGATTTATATAATATTTATGATCTAGGTGCCCGTTAGGGCGCCGCAGCCAAGCCGCGGTGCGCTACACACTCAAGCACCTTATACACCAAGCAGAGTTGGGGTGATTTCGAGGTGTTACCCAGCCGTCATGTAACGTGATGTGAACTTGAAAACTATCACAATCGAGGGGATTTAGGTACCTGACAACACATGCCAAATTTTATTGGGGTACGATTATTCCTTCTTGGTGAAAAAATGGCTTGAAACATGCTCAAAATCACTTTAAGGATGTTAGCTACTGCTACTGCTACTACTGCTACTGCTAACCATCTAATACGTCGGCCGCGATTCTGACCAGACGGGTGGGACTACAATGTTCATATTTTACATGGACATTAAGGTTATAGAAATATAGTCTCTTTTGAAAAAAAAGTTGAAAAAGTTTGTTGGAGGCTTCCAAATAAAGGTTTTAAAATAAGCCTTAAACACTTGGCATACAATCAACAAGTAGCCATAGTTTACTTGACAGCTTGTTGACGGTATAAGCAGAGTTAGGCGGGAAAGTGCGATACGTAAACAAATAGCGGACATTTAAAATTTTTCTTCTTTGTGTGGAACGAGAAAAGGTGTCATTATACTCTCATAAAACAAATCAGAAACCGTCCCTGGCCTAGCCCAGATGTGGAAAATTATTTATAATGCAAAAGTGTAGGTCTAAAGTTCCATTTGCTATAGACTAGTAACATTCATACTTACATTACATGTTTGTACAACCTAGCCAACCCTATGCCAGCACAACATGTTCTGATATGAACTTGCTCATCTGTTTGTTTACATAATTGCAACAATCAAATCATTTCATACAACTTGTCTTTCGATTGGCCCGCGTTTATAAGCACTGAAACTGTTTAAGGCACTGCCATCTAGAATAAATATAGAACTTTTTCGAGCTCTTTGCTATACGCAAATCTTTTTAAAGTGTTCGGATTTCGTGAAACTCTTTCAACCAAAAGACATCCTGTGCTTTCAACTCACAACCCATGAGGGTTTTCCACGATACCGTTCAGAATACCAATTCCTTCGAAAACGAAAACGACTTCGTTTTCCAAATTGCGTTTTCAACTCATCTCCCACAAACTAAAGAATTGGGGTCCAGTCCTTATACCGTCGTTATACCATGGTTTTATACCACCTATACCCAGGATTTTAACATGAATCCGGGTCTAGATATTTTACATCCTTATTGTTACGCAAATACCATAGAATTTAATCAACTTTGATAAAATATTATATTTTAGCAAATAATTTTGTAATGGAACTTGAAAAAGTAATGAGATCACACACATAACAAAAACTTGTAGAAAAAACAGCCAAACCTTAAAACACTCAAAAGGAATGAGATCTAAAAAAAAGGGGCCAAGCTCATCTACCCTTCCACATAAACGTACAGTGTCCATAACGCATCCTCGAACACTTGGCAAAATAGAATTTGCATGTTATTACGTTTAAATAATTAGAAAAAAAGAACTTGGATAAACAAATTACGTTAAATTAAAATAATCGCAAATTCTATTTTGCAAGCTTTTCGAGGATGCTGTTATGGGACACTGTACGTTTATGTGGAAGGGTAGATGACTTGGCCCTTTTTAGTTTCTCATTCCTTTTGAGTGTGTAAGGTTTGGCTGTATTTCTACAATTTTTTTGTATGGTTTTTTTACAAAACGCCGCAAATAGTATAAGTTTCCCTTACTTTGACTAATTCTTTATTTTGGGGTACCCCCGTAGGCCGTAGCCTATACCCGTGCTTGTTATTGCACGTTCAATGATTTATTAATTGTGAATTCAATGTGTCACTCGAAAGATACATTCACATTTTCAGTCCTCTTACAGTAGATCTTGGCGAATTATACTTCGTACAACAACTAACTAACTGTGCTTAGTTGTTTTGTTGTCATTGTCTTTCGGTTGTCTTTTTTCCATGTTTTCTTCATCGTTATCTTGATTCTTGATGTGGTGCATTCACCCAATTTGACCCTATGCTGGAGGTCCATACCGTGTTCCTTATGATCACTTACTGGGAAACTGATGTATGATGAATATGGAATGATGTATGGATAGTAACTCTGTTTTTTGGGTGTAGTGAACTATGAAATCCAGGTGCAATTCATGCCCATCTTAAAGGGGTGTCTAACTATGGGTATATGTTGGCGGGTAGGACAATTGTGAAGGGGATTGGGAGGCTGTTAAGAGAGGACTCAAATTCCCTTGCATCGTTTTAAAAAACGACTGAGGAAAACCCTCGGGAAAAACTTCAGTCAGGATCGGCCGGTCTCGACGGGATTTGAACCGTGCCCGCCCGAATCAGAGTCGCGCGCTTAGGCTCGAGCCAAAATGGATATTTGGGGGTTTTAATCGGTTATTGTCAGGGGTTTCATTTTTTCCTCTTTGACCACCAAAACAGTTTTATCCAATTGTTACTGTGGTATATCCTTATGGGGAGAATGTATCTTTAAATAGAACAAACATGGGAAAGGGGGGGGGGGTACTCCAGAGAGGAGCGTAGCTAATTAAGACACTGCGGTCGTCGAGGAAATTTTAAATATATATATATTTGGGAATTTATTTGTACTTTGAACCGTCATATTAAAATAAATGGAGTGACGAAATATACGATCCTTTCCATGGTTGACTCGTTGTTTTGGTGAAGTGCCGGGTAGTTCCATGTTTCGTTCGTGACTTTAAAATTCGATTTCGTTTGCTAAACGTCTCTATTAATGCACTAGGGCTATTCGAGACGATTAGTGGTGGTGCAGATGGGGTGAAAGACGATACTAAAAACTGCCTAATGTGGTTTGAACCCAGGTCCTCGTAGGGGCCCTACGCTTCGGACCAGTGCTCTAATCGTATGTGCCTCCGCGGACGGTTTAGGGTGACGATAGATCCCTGGCCGTCACCAAAACTTTGTAAACCTTATTTAAGGGTAATTGACTATAGTTAATGGTCATTTACATCATTGGCGTCTATTCTAAGACAAAATATTACGGGTTTTGCAACCCAATTTTTGATCATAGGCCATATCCTGTACTATAACGATCTGAGGACCCATAAATACTCTACCTTGTCTTTGTTTGGTTTGATTTGAGTGATTGCACATATTCTTAGGCCAATCACATCTTTATCGCGTACTGGTCGCTTTTTACCCAAAAGAATCTATATTTAACATGCAGGAAACCCTTGGAAAGGGATGTTAATAAATTCGTGATTGAAATCGGTTAAGACTTTATCGTTTAAACATTCTACATTTTTGTTTTTTTGTATTATGGAAAAATTTCCTCACAGAACCGAAATTCACACGATACACGAAGTTCGCATTAAAAAAAAAATGCAATTATTTATTAAACTGGTGACCTTCCTTCCAGAAACCAGTATTTTTTTTTACCTCGAATGTTGTTGTCTTCACTGGTTTTTCGAAAAAAAAATTCGCAGGTTTAGAAAAAACAATCCTAGTCAACCGAACGAAACGAAGGTTATAGTTTGGGGGTATGTCAACGGAACCGACTTTCACGCAAAACAAGTTACCAGCTTAACTTTTGTGTACGTGATACAGGTGCGACCGATGTAAGACGTTTGGAATTATTAGTGGCCTTGTTTCGAGTTCTGGCTGGTACTAAAGCGTCATTAATTTTAAACTTGGTGCGATTTGCTATCTGAACTTTGATTTATCATTGTGCTTTAACGTTTATTATTCGCAATTTGATATTTTTTACATTCAAATGTTCAAATGTTACAAAGTCTGATTAAAATTATAACTAAAATACATATTATTTAAAACACTTTAGTGGGAAATAACTATTTTATATATTATTTTTATGTTGTATAAAGAAAAGAGTTATTTTCCAATAAAGTGTTTTAAATTTTATATCATGAATTCTTCTACCTTTAAAAATAAAATGAAGTTTATATATCTATGAAATTTTGTACAATATTCTTGTATTATTTTGATAAAAATAAACCACCAAAATTACTCTAGTCAAAATAATAACACTTCCTTTGTATTAGATACTGTGGAGGTCGAGTACAGTTAATTTTCTTGTAGGCAACTTGATCAGGGACAATTTGCCCCTCTTCGTATGTCACTAAATGACATTATAAACTCATCTATAGATATTCTTATTTTGACTGTGGAAAACCTTTGCAAAGACTCAGTCAGGCTTGCCGGTGACGAGTATCGAACCCTCGACTTCCTCCAGAGTATCTCGGTAATACAGAGAATAATATTTTATCTTGCTCCGTTCTATAGACACACTTGAAGTACAACGTTTCCGAATAAATTAACATAATATTATACAAATCATCGGCATCGTAGTAATGGAAGTACTATTGACTAATACTACTACGATTTTGTGCGTGTCTTTAACCCTTTCATGAGAAAAATAGTTCCAGGGGTTAAATTTGACTTTTGACTTTGTATGAAGACTCTTAAAAAGAAAATTAAAACTTTTTTTCATGGGTTACCCCCAAAAGGTGGAGGGAAAACATATTCCCACCGCCCACGAGAAGGTAAAAATGAACAATATTTATGTATATTGCATAAAAATATTATTTTTTCGTTTCAAAAACCAAAAATCAACTTTTGTAAAAAATTATTAGAATTTTTTTTTTATTATTTACTTTCATCTCCCATTGAGAAATCACGCGAGTTTGGTAATAATTTCGATACATACACTCGCAGACACAACACAACAACAAATAACGTCTAAATTCGTAATCATTGTTTTGGAAACTTTATTACCGACCGAAATGCCGTATCGATTTTTTTCCCGAGTTCCACTGGTAGACGTAAGCTAGCTGCACATGCTAACGGTGGGTATGATGCTTCCCGGGAACCGCGTAGCACGAAATGTTCCGGTGGAAAGCATAATTCCCACGGCCCAACAATACGTACTATACAGATGTTGATGTTAAATGTACTGATGTTAAACATCTTGAATCTTGAATAATTTTATATTTATCGCTATCTCAAAACTTATTTGGCTGATAAATATTATTTAATCGATAATCAACGAACAAAAAATGGATGTATTTTTGCTCCCTTACAAGTTAAATGTTGCAATATCTTATATATAACTACGTACCGCACATATAACACGGTCTTATAATTTTTACCGACGCAACTTAGAAAAAAGAATGTGAATAACAACCAGCAAATGCTCACTGACGCTGTTAGTGAAAGGAACAACTCATTAACCTAAGTCCACTCCTCTCCTAATGGGCATGCATGAAAAACTTAACCTGCTAATTGGTGGTATTCGAAGGTCGGTTTTGTAATGAAAAGTACGTAAGTGATTTATTCTGATCTCCAAATTTGTTTAAATTTAAAATTTTGGGGAAATTTTATTTAGCATGAATGATTACCTGCCAATTGGTTGTGATTAATTGTTTAATATTAATAATATTTCAAAGTGGGCTCAACTTGACTGACTGGATATAGAGGTGACGTAAGAATAATAAGTGAAAATAACAAATATCGAAGAGCTATAGAATAAATCCAACGTCGACATGGAAGTGATTTTGGAATGAAGTCTATTAAATATACCTCAGTGGTGACTACATACAAAATAAAAACTTTCAGAATTGAGGGATACAAATATTTTTTTGTACACGTTCATTAAAATTCCGTTTTAATACATGTTTCGTGTTGCAAAAAATACTTATTTGTTTGTGCTACGAAAACGTAAAAAAATATAAAATCGTTAGCAACGAAGCACATGAGAATCGTACTTTGGGTTTGTTAGTGTTCGTTAAAGCAAAAAGTCGTTTCTGCCGACTCGTTAAAAATGCAAATAGCTCGTAAATTATTACTTAATCTTATGACGTGGCAAGAAGTAAAGTGCATACGGCTGATAGGTTTATACTCGTTGAGCGAGAGTCTGTGTAGGTATTTAAATTTAAATTTAAATTGCGTTCTCTGTGATGATTAAAACAAGCATAGGGACCTACCCGAAATATATAATTTTGAAGCGTAGAGAAAAACTTTGAGTTATGTAATTACATTTTTTTTATACCTGATAAGCAGTTATTTTAATATATCAACGAGTACTGAGGGCCCTGTCGAAACTCTTCCACTTGCAGTGACTTTAGTTTTGTATTCATTTATATTGTCAGTAAATAACCATGAAAAAGGGGCCTCGTTGATTCTGGCGTTAATTTCCCCGTGTGTTCGCACTGTCTATACCACTGGATTGTTCTAAAATTTCCCATTAAAAATATCGATCTTTGGTTAATTATCGCTCAATCGTCCCATTGCGTTGGGCCTACAGGGTAGGCTTGGTCGCTTTGGTTTACTGCCCCACACTGAAAATCAGTTATTAACTGAGTGGGTAGACTCTAAATAAAATATATTTATTTATTATTTATAACCTGTCCAAAACATTAGTGTCAAAAATATTTATACGGGTAAATTCAAAAACTTATTAGAATTTTTATTAAATACCTACATATAGTCAGGATACTAAAATTGATGCATAAAACAACCAAAAGAGACAAGTTCGATGATTTTTTTTTTTTTTACAAAGTTTTGATCTATACTGCAACACAGTTTCCTCACAATGATACTTGATATTACCAACCTTACATATCAACAAATTGTATCCGAAATAACTTGTGGAACACATGGCTTACTGTCCAGATTTCCAATCAATATTGTTCGGTAAAATTTAAATTAAACCCTTTACTAATGAATGGTCAGTCAAGCACGATTACAAAGCACCCCTATGTTTCACAATGGATCTTTGCAATACACAATTAAATTATCATATTGTTTTTTTAGAGCCCTGTTATATCCTAAATGCAACATACAATCAAATATAATTTAAATTTTCTGCACGACTTGACCAATGCTTGTTGCACATTCGTTAAACCCGTATAGTGTTTTTAGTCACGAACAAAACACCAACCATTGAAAGTATCCCCCACGCACGAAGTGTTAGGTTCGCTAAATTAATTTCGTGTGGGCTACACCGGCTGGATTTAGTTCGTGAAGTATTTTAATTAAACCACCTCGGTTGGATAGTTTCGATACTTGTAATGTTGCGGCCAAGTGCAACAGGTTTCGCTCCAAGTTGCAAGTAAAGTGTTTGATTGTGAGGCCGGAATTTGAAAAAAATATGTTCGGTCAGAAACTGTTCAATTGGCTTTGATTGTGAGTAGTTTTGTGTACTGAATGTGAAAAATACATTTCATAAACGAGATTTATTTTAATTTTAAATATATTTTGTCACTTTCATTGTTAAACCAAGCAAATTGTAGAGTGACGAAGTTTCCCACGAGAAATGTAATTATGTGCGATTAGTTAATACTGTTGATGATATATTATTTTAAATTCAACGGACAGTGTTGGCTCGAGCGTTAAGCGCGCGACTTAGATTCGGGAGGTCTCGGGTTCAAATCCCGACGAGACCGGAAATCCTGACTGAAGGTTTCCGAGGTTTTCCTCAGTCGTTAATGCGAATGCAAGGGATTGAGTCTTCTTAAACAGCCCTCGGACATCCCTTCACAATTACTGACATGGGTTTCGTGTATTGTCTGCTGGTGCATCTTGTTTTTATGTTAAACACGAGCTGTAGTATTGTCTCGTCTGGTAAAAAAATCATGTTGGCCATACGCATGGCGACTGCTCTTTCAAAAGTTTTTGAGCTTTACATTATTCAGGCTCGTAACTCTGATAAATTAATTCTCGATTGGTTGGTCGGGAAACACTCCTGTAGGTGTAATTGTTTTTATTTACTACAATTTAGAAATTAAAAAAGTCCGCCCCGACCGGTATTTGAACCCGTGATAATTTAATTTTTATTAATAATTAATTTTAATAATTTATATATTTCACGGCCCCTGAATCTGGAAAATTATTTGTAATTTTAAGTTGTGCGTAATAACGTATATTATTAATAAATCAATGAATTGAACATAATAATGTATTTTTAGTTTTTTCTATTTTATTTATATTTAATCGCACAAAAATATGACACCTATCTTCATACTATTACATATCAATCTAATGTTCACATTTCTAAGTGAACCAACTGCACGGGACTATGCTGACCAATGATTTGGTAAATTACACTTGTGGGACATTGCGTCCTGTTATAATGTGGCCACCAACAAACAAATGATTGTTCGTGGTTACAACAATGTTCCGCCACCTCCCGAACCAAGTGCCAATAACGCCACTTGTATGAACAACTAAACTAGTTTCTCAACGTATTAGGAACAGGCCCACCTAGAACCATGCGTGGACTTGTTTAGCTCCGAAGGTGTAGCAAGCTCTTGTCTTGTACTCGTGGGAGATACGTGAGGCGTTTTCAACTGTTTATTCATTCTCTATCACGACCAAAACCAGTCTCGGTTTTATTTTGGGCCCAGTTCACCTTGAGTCGTTGTGTAGACCTATCTGGTTGGCGGAGAAAACTTTGCAAGGAATGTCAAATTGGTTTGGAAGTTTTTTTTTTTTTTATTCTCATGGTATACTTGCTCATAGTGCAATGCATGCCCCTCTTCAGTTAGCTAAATAGTATTTTTTGGAATTTGGTCAGTTGTGAAAGGATGTCCGAGGGCTATTTAAGAGGACTCATTCCCTTGCATTCGCATTAACGACTGAAGAAAACCTCGGAAAACTTTTAGTCAGGTTGCTGGTGACGGGCTTTCTCTGTCGGTTATCTTTATTTTCGGAGAAAACTTTGTGAAGAATGTTATATTTCTTTAGAAATAATTAAACCTTGGAATGGGAGAATTGTGGATTAATTTAAAGCAAACTGTACTACATCCAGCCGGATTTCTTAATTAAGAGGGAACTGTCAACGGGAGTTATAGGCAAATTCTTGTTTGCATGGCTGATGAACTTACGTTACAGTTGTCTGAAACTTGGCACTGTTTAGATTTTAGCAGAACAAGAGGTCTCCACAAATTAAGTAGTAATTTTCTAAAGCTGTAAAGGCCAAACACAATAATTTTGTGGCTATTACACAGCCTTTTGTTGCACTATTACCAACTTTATTTTAGCAACGCTCACTATTTTTGTTCATAGATTCACAATATACCCCACAATATAGCGACCAAAACAAAATGCATACCCTTAACACAACACATCTGCTGTGATAATAAAACTTGGCTGTCGGGATACGCCGTGTCCGATTGTCATTATTCAAATGCTGATAATGACAATCGACACGGCGTATCCCGACAGCCAAGTTTTATTATTGACTCGGGCCGTGAAAGCCTACGACAAGTTTTAAACATCTGCTGTGTGTCATAAAACCATCAAGATAAATCATATAAAAAAAATAGTTTGAAATAAGCTCAAATGAAAATGAGCGAAGAAAATCTGAAAATCTTTTATTCAGATTGCATGCATGCCTACAGGTCAAATTTGAGAGAATTTCACATAAATTCTGGACCACATTTTGACCACCATTTTTCGGTTTCCCCCTCCCCCCCCCAAAAAAAAATTAAAAAATTGGAACATCCGACATTGTTGGATGAGCGAAGCGAAGACTTCAATTTTACTGACCCCCCAAAAAATTTAGCTCGGGTGTTTTTTTTTTTTTTTTTTTTCCGTCTGTTTGTTCGCTCTCTACCGGGCAAACGGCATATGCGATCTTGATGAAAATTTGACACGACCTTCGTTTTCTCTGAACTTAGACTTGCTACATTTTTGGGTACAATCGAAGAAATATTTCTTATGAATATCGTACTTTTAACGATTTTTTTCGATTTTTAGTGCGATATTTTCGTGACATTTGGGCCGATTTTGACCAAACGGGTGGGGCTACAACGTTCATATTTCACATGAATATTAAGGTAATGGTGATGTATTGCTTTCTGAAAGAAAAAAAATTAAAAAGTTTTGCCAGAATCTATAGAAATAAAGCTTTTAATATAAGTTTTTTGATTTTTTGTGCGATATTTTCGTGCCATTTGGGCCAATTCTGACCAAACGGGTGGGGCTACAACGTTCATATTATACATGGACATTAAGGTTATGGTGATGTAGTACCTTTTGAAAGAAAAGTTGATAAAGTTAGCCAGAATCCATAGAAATAAAGCTTTTAATCTAAGTTTTATACGATAAATAATACCAATTGACAAGAAACAATAGAAACTTGACAACAATCACCTACAATGCGTAGGCAACAAAACAAAGCACTTGCAAAAGTAAAGATATCCCACGCAAACTAAAAACTTTAAAAAGCTCATCCATCAACGCGGCGGGACTTTAGCGTTTTCCTAGTTTAAAAAAAATACGTATGGCACGATCAGAAAACATAATATCAAGATCACAAATAATTATCTCCTAAGTACTCGAGCTTTGGAAGTAACTATCCAAACAAAACGCTGGTGGCATATTCACGGACAGTTACTGAAAGCAATATTTTGAAACTATAGTTACCCCGATCGCGCCAAACTCACATTCTTACTTCACAATCTAGACAAAATCTTTACGTTCCGCATTAAAATATGGTTTGTCCGAAATTAAAATATTTTCTTTTTCTGAATATTACGAGATTTTCACCTTATTTTTTACTTATAGTAACCTTAATCCCGAGTCTATAGTTCCACAGCATAGATATGCATTATGTCTGAGTGTCTGACTTTTCTACCATACGTGACTTAATTCCAGTTGCACAAATAACCGGTTTGCGGTATAACCTGAACACATTTTGTCTCTTCTGTGAACGGGACCTGGCCACAGAAAGCAGTTTGGGTGCGTCGAGTGCGCATGCACGTTTTTCAGCAATATGATGTCATTAATTTTTTTAGATTATAGGAGAGAATAGTTATTGATTCACTAAAGACTAGACTAGACCGAAAGAGGGAAAGATTGATTGATTTAGGTCTTTATTTCAAGGCGGGAATAAAGTAGTTGAACCTTATCTTCCATCCAACCTTTAATTTGGTATACATAACATTACATTTTACATGGTGTTGATAACAGGCCTTATAAAAATTATTAATAATTAATTATAAACATTTGAGTAGATGGCCTGATGAAAATTACTGATACCGCTAATTAATCGTAAACATAAGCATTAGAGAGATAGGTATAGAAAGATAGATAACACGTCTTTATTTTCCAGGTGGGATTAAGGCCAGCTAGGCTTTTTTCCAGAGAAAGAGAGAGAGAGAGAGAGAGAGAGAGAGAGAGAGAGATTTGATATTTATTGATTTAAAGGTGGGTTACATAGGGCTATAGATAGATAGATAGATAGATAACTTTATTCATCTTGACAGGCACATTGTACATGTTTAACTCCCGGAGGAGAAGGTGAATAGCATAAGGTAACTTACAGATAAGTATATGTAATCCTAGTACTACAGAGTAATCATGTACATTAAGTAAATTAAGAAAATTATGAAAATAAAAATAAATTAATACATTGTAATAATTGTAACATTGTCCCAACAAACACACTGATATCATTAGAAGTTCCCAATCGTGTCATTAATGTTTCACGTCAGTTAGTGGAAGCTGAAAGATATCTTTCCGATATCATTACGAGACACATGCAGCATACATCTTTCACTGACTTCCTATGAACATCTTTTTGAAATCACTAGTTGATACAATGTTTTTTTAGTAATAATGTGTTATTGTTAAACATTATCTGATATTTATCATTAAGACGTACAAACACGTAATTTATTTTGTATTTTTCAGTAATTCCCATTAATATAATCTGTCAATAAATGATTTTCTAAAGACATCTTCCCGATGTCATTACGAGACACATGTAGAATATATCTTTAACTGACTTTTTAAGAACATCTTTTGAAATCATTAGTTGCTACTATTTTTTTTAGTTATAATGTGTTTTTGTAAACATTATGAAAATATTCATAATTTAATCCCCATACACACACAATTTATTTCAATTTTTCGTTAAATTCCTAGAATTAAAGATGTCTTTGATTGATATTTTAAAGACATCTTCCGATGCCATTACGAGACACGTGCTGATTGTATCTTTAACTGACATCCTAAGTACATCTTTTTAAAATCACTGGATGATACATACTTTTTTGTAATAATGTCTTTATTTGGATGAGCGTTGCGAAGATTCCATTTCACTACACTGGAGAAAAAAATGCGGAATGTTTTTTTTTCTTTTTTTTCTTTTTGTATTTTTGTCAGTTTTGTTAACACGATTCCGGCTAAACCGAAACTCTAATTGCGATGAAATTTTTATTGTCCAATTATCCATTAGTAGTTTTAAGGGCGCTTCAACGGCAAAGATTATTCGCGCCCCTCCTGATTATGATTATGATTTCGTAAAAAGGTGGTGTATACGTGTCACACACAGGGGCGAGCTTTGCACGATTACGAAGACAAGACAATGACGACCGCGACGTGAGAACCCCTTTCCTCCTCTTACCCGTGGCTGGTTCTGACCAGCATGCGCCCCTCCTCCCCCCCCCTCCCGCCTAGGTTAGAGTGGTGCATTATGACCCAACGGTTGAAGCGTCCTTACTCGAAATAAACCAAAAAATAAAATCCAAAACAATAATTACTATAGCAAAAAAGCTCATAAAAGCGCTTTTCCCAAAACTTCCACTCAACTTTTATAAAAAAAAAAAATTGAAAAGTAGGCCTATACAGACATTACCTAAATTTCAGGTTTAACAACCGTTGTTCCCATTCGATGGGGAACGACAATTAACGAATTAGGCTTAAGCCAGATTATATCTACCATACAAATCACCGGATGTAATTTTGTTTATGTTTTAACCCATTTTTCACCCATCACTGTTGATTCAATATTCTGGTAATAATAAAATGTTTTTGATGCACATTCTGAATAATACATTCATGATTATGAACGTTCAAGTAGGTATATTCTTTTGTATATTTCACTTCTTAATCATATTTATGATGCCATTCAATGATAGTTTAAAGATATATTTCCTAATTGCAAAAGTAACATAACATCTTTTTGAAATCATTGATTGATACAATATGTTCTTTTATTTTGTAGGCCTATCTATACAATGATCACATTCTAATTAAGGTGATATTATTTTAAGGAACTTTTTTATTGGGCATGGGAAAAAACTAACTTGTAAGATTTCGAGAATTGCAGAGTTCTCAAGTTTTGCTCTCAACTGTCTTCAAACCACAAAAAAGGAAATGAACTGAAACACAAAGTAATTAATACATAAAATAATTAATTCTTAGAAAGGGGGCCAACAAATATGCTAGAAGACCACGAAGAATTCACAAGTGTTTGTTTTGTAAGAGCGCGCGAACACGCCGCAGACCCTCGCGCGCGGGCTCCATCTCATATGCCGGTAGCGCGGCGGGGATCTCACAGGCACCGTGTCCGAGTGGAGAAGGCGTTCGACTATGGAGGTAGGGTTCCCGGGTTCTAGTCCTGGTCTTGGCGATATAATTTAGATATGTGATTCTTCTCTATACAGGTCGATCAGGTACCGTGGTACACTCTCAGTCAAAACAAAGTTCGTAACTTCGGAGGAAATATTACTTTTATTAAATTTTCTGCCATTGATGGCTTCATTGCGTGGCTACTAGATCGCGCTAGTGTTGCTTCCGGACCGTGATCTCCTATTGACATCATAAGGATATCATTTAACGATATATCTTACCGACGCCATAAAAAAAATCATAAAAAAATGACCTTCTAATGACATCATTACGAACCGTATATGTGGGACATTTAGAGAAACTGAAGACATCGTAATGATATCATAGTGAATCATTAGTGACCTCCTAAAGATATCAGTGAATTCATTACAGTGACCTCTTAAAGATAACATCAAGACTTCACTTTGTTTGCTGGGGTGGACTGTGAAATCTACACTCAATGGTGGTAAGAATAATAATTTATATGATGTATCTAGTTACAATTGTTTGTGGATAAGCCAACATATGGGAGGATAATATAAAAGTGGAATTTGAAAATAAGAATGACATTGATATAATATATTAATTTATGGAAGTATAACTGGAGAAGAGAATTGTTGAATGAGGTGATTTACAATTGGTACAAGATAATGGTACAGATGAAAGTATGAGACATAATGATATGGAGGCATATAACTAAAAAATAGTAATCATATGTTACAACTTACAATGTGAGTAGACTTTGAAACAGGACTTTAAAACAGGTGATATATCATTATTGCTGAATTTAGCTAGAATAATAAATTGTTTATTATTTATTATTTAATTAATTGTTCATTATTTATAATTGTTTATTATTTACATTGAGAGGTAGTCACTAACCGAGTAGAAGCTGTTTTCTGTGAGATATATTTTTAACTTGTGTTTGAAGGAGGGCAGGGTGGGGGAGGTTTTTATGTTTTCTGGGAGCTTGTTGTAAAGGGTGGAGGCAAGGTACTCTGGGCCTAGTGCAAAAAGGCGCAGGTGGTGGGGCGGCCTATGTATGTGAAGGATGGCTCTTGTGTTGTGGCAGTGCACAGACGCATTGAGAGGGAAGAGGTTACTATTTGTGCGAACAAAGAGTGCAGCAGACTGGATGAGTGTGCATGCTAGAGTTAGAATTCCTAATTCCTTAAAGAGCTCCCTACAGGAGTGTTTTCTGGAGACACCCGCAATAATGCGTATCGCTCTCTTTTGGAGGATGAATATTCTATTAGCTTGGGGGGAAGCTCC
>JAMZAV010004749.1:0-49430 GCA_024449915.1 Sweltsa coloradensis | reverse complement strand
AAATAGGGGGCCCTTGTTTTTTTCACTCACGGTAGTGTCGGGGTAAGGATGGGGAGAGAGGTAGACATCACGTAAGATGCAGAAGAGGGGGCCACGCGCTCACTCACGGGTGTCTGGTAAGGATGGGGGAGAGAGGAGAAACATCGTCATGATGCAAAAGAGGTGGCTCCGCGCCCACTCACGGTAGTGTCGTGGTAAGGACTAGGGAGAGAGGGGACTAAATCGTCATGATGCAGAAGAGGTAGCTCACGCGCTCACTCACGGAGTGTCGTGGTAAGGACTGAGGGAGAAGGAGACATCATCGGTCATGATGCAGAAGAGGTATGCCACGCGCTCACTCACGGTAGTTTCGTGTAGCTAGGGAGGGTAGGTCTGGTCATGAGAGGAAGAGGTAGTCACGCACTAAAGAGTGTGGTGACGGCCAGTAGTTCGTTGATGAGAGAGAGGTAGCTCACGTCATGTCGGAAGGGTAGAGGTACTAGGAGTTCATGTAGATGGGAAGAGGTAGCTCCCGCTCACTACGCGTAGTGGTCGGTAGGACTGAGGGAGAGGTGGACATCATCTGATGAGAAGGTAGGCTCACGCGTCACTCACGGTAGTGTCGGGTAAGGACTGAGGAGAGGTAAGACTATCGTCATGATGCAGAAGAGGTAGGCTCACGCGCTCACTCACGGTAGTGTCGTGGTAAGGACTGAGGGAGAGAGGTAGACATCATCGTCATGATGCAGAAGAGGTAGGCTCACGCGCTCACTTACGGTAGTGTCGTGGTAAGGACTGAGGGAGAGAGGTAGACATCATCGTCATGATGCAGAAGAGGTAGGCTCACGCGCTCACTCACGGTAGTGTCGTGGTAAGGACTAAGGGAGCGAGATCGATGAGCATTGGAATTGGATTGGGGGAATACTACAATTTCTTAAGAGGGTGAAGAATTGATTTGACGTTTCGTCAGAGGTTTTTCTGCGGTTATTAATCATTATTATATTTTAATTATAATTTGGTATAATTGTTATAAGTCTTTCTACCGTCCGCAAATCTAGCTTTCAAAAAATATTGCCCCAAAATATCGCCGACAGTGTAGTTGGCACCACAATTTAAATCTGCCTTAAATCTTATTCTTATAAACACTTTTACAATAACGTTATCAACTTAGTAAACGTTATTTAATTTTTCAATTTAATTTTTAATTTAATGAATATTTTTTTATAATTATCTTTACACACCTACAATATGACAAAATACAAAGTCAGTGATTAGAATAATTTATAGACTTATAGTAGCCTGATAAGATTTAGAGAATTACAGTGTTAGGACATCTTCATATCAATGTTAATATATTAAAACATGTACACATTTATCATCATTCATCACCATTAATTATTAGGAATAGAATAAAATCATGGTCATGGGACAAGACTTCTACTGTATGGATCACTGCAAGGCGAGGGATGGTTCACGGTTCATTCTGCATTGGACTTGATATGTTTAAAATATTGTTTTTTACATAACTCTAAAATCTTAAAAACAAAATTTTATAGTTTGTTCATGAAACGCCATTATACAACATGTTTTGAAATTCGTGAAATACTATGGGAAACTCAGTCTGTACGAAGTAAGAGGTAGAGTAAGAGTAAAGTAGAGTAGTGTCTTTATTCACTTTGACTAATATAATATGGTATACAAGTATAAACCTCTTCGTAAAGAAGGAGTGAATAGTTCCTACAATTAAAACATGTTACCAAATAAATGATAAAATAATGTGTACATTTAATGTGAATCTTGTTTTATTTTGTATAACTAGTATGATACATAGTAATATAGAGTAATAATATATAATGTAATTAACGACTCAGGAAAACCTCGGAAAAACCTTGTCAGGATTGCCGGTCTCGACTGAATTTGAACCGCTTAGCGCTTGACGCTCGACCCTTTATTGTCGATTTTTTTTCGATTTTTCCTTTCCTACTCCAGATTCCAGAAGTTTCTGATAACATAATGTGATGGTTTGTGATCAATTATTTATACCATAAATAATATGTTATATTCCCCACAAATACAAAAAATTGAAAAAAAAAGGGCAGCCAAGCTTTCCTTCAAAAGTATTCGGCTGTGACATGCTGTGAGATTAGAAGTTGAGCTTAGCTTTTCATTCTTTCTCCCTAGTTTCGCATTGAAAAGAAGTAAGATCATTTTGCTTGTTGACGAGCGCCAAGCCAACCATTTTAGTGGTAAAAGAATAAGTTTTTTTTTTATTAACTCAAAATCATAAACAAATTTCTTGACTATTGACTTTTTAGAGTTCTCAAAATGAACCAAATCAATGGCCAAGCAATTTTATTTATGATTTTGAGTTCACAATTTTTACTTTTTTACCACGAAAATGGTCGGCTTGGCGCTCGTCAACAGGCGAATGATCTTACTTATTTTTAATGCGAAACTAGGGAGAAAGAATTATTATTATTATTATTTATTATTTATTTGCAACAGGCAATGTAGCCCACTAGTGCAAATTTAATAGAGAAGGGAGGAGGGGAAACCCGGTACCGGCACATAGCCTACTCCTACCGAAAAGTACCAAGGGGACCAACGGCTTTACGTCCCATCCGAAAGGACGGTGTAACTTTTGACAGTCATATAGGTTCCCCCACTAACCCGGACTGCCGAGCAGACGGCGCCAAGGAGAACGAAGCTGTCACACAAGCTTACGAACCCTAGTCTGCTCTAGCCAGCGATATACGTGTGTTTCAGGGCAGAGCGGCGACCCACTCGACCCCTGACCACGCCCGATGTCGCTTAACTTCAGTGTTCGAGTGGGAACTGGTTAAACGACCGCGGCTAAATCGCTTTGAAATTCTATATCTCACAGCATCACAGCCGAAAACTTTTAAAGGAGACATGGTTTCCATTTTTTTAAAATTGTATTTGTGTTGTTTTTTATTAATGTTGAGATAAGTAGTGAAGGTTCAAGGTAGGGTTATAAACATGAAAATGTCTCATCTAAATAATGAATTATACGGATGGCATGTTGCAGATTCTACTGGGTTCTGATGCCTGTACTGTGTTTGCTCCTGCCTATCAACGCCCCTGCCGACTACTGGGGCGAGACTATCTTTAACTCTGTGATGATCGCTGGCATCCTCCGATACACCGCCGTCCTCCACCTCGCCTGGCTAGTCAACAGCGCCGTCACCGTCTGGGGACTCAAGCCCGGTGACAAGTAAGATACTAAGACACGAGCTAACTTTACTTGTCTTTACAGAATCCTAACATGTTAAATGCAGCATCTTCGAATAATTTAGGCTCTGCACTGCACTCCCGCGTTTCGGTTCTAAATAACGAATTGAATGAAGGACAAAGCGGGACAAAGCATATTTAGCCGAGATAAATTTCTCGTATCTCGTTGGCTCTTGGCGTGTTCATATAGAGAATATCCACAATGGAAAACTTTTATCGATCCGCGTTCGATTACACTATTTACTTATTTCGGGCGGGGTGGGGGGGGGCGGGGGGGGGGGGGGGAAGAAAGCTCGATTGAGCTTCTGTATCAGCCATGAAACTACATGTTGTATTAGATATGGCACTTTTTATGTATGTGTATAGGTAAAGAAAAATAATATACTTGGACTCAAATGAATCTATATATAGGTAAAGATATATATCTGGAAATGTGTACAGCTAAAGCTACAATATACTTGGAAAAATGATAAGTAGGCCTACAATGATGAAAAAATTACTACACTATTAAATTTACATGAATTCACGAATGGCGCAATAAATAGCAGAAGGAAAATTTTAATTGAAATTGACTGTTGGAAGTATTTTTGGATGAGCGTAGCGAGCGAAGCGAGCGAAGCGAAGATTCCATTTCACTACACTGGAGAAAAAAATCCGGAATGTTTTTTTTTTTTTTTTTCTTTCTTTCTTTCTTTCTTTCTGTATTTTTGTGTGTTTGTTAAACACGTTTCCGGCAAAAACCGATACTCCGATTGCAATGAAATTTTATGGAGACCTTCGAAATCTCTGAACTTAGAACTGCCACTTTTTTGAGCGCAATCGGGAAAATTTTTTTCACAAAAAAACGCAATTTTACGATTTTTTCGATTTTTTAAAAAAAAAAATTTTCTTCGACTTATAACACCTACATGCTTTATCCGATTGTAATGATTTTTTCACAGAACCTTAATTTTATGAATTAAGTTTATTCGTGTGAAATTTGAGCGTAATCGAAAAATTATTTCTCATGAAAATCAAAATTTTATTTTTTTTTCTTTTTAAAAAACAATTTTTTTTTTGACTTATAACACCTACATGCTTTATCCTATTGTAATGATTTTTTTACAGAACCTTAATTTCATGAATTGTTATATTCGTGTTAAATTTGAGCGCAATCAAATAATTATTTCTTATGCAAATTGCAATTTTACGATTTTTTCTTTTTAAAAAATTACGATTAATTAAAACAATTAAGTTAATTTTTTATTTTATTTAATTTAATTATAAAAATTAGGTTAATTTTTTTATATAATTTAATTTAATTAAAAAAAATCTTCGACTTAGTAATGATTTTTTCACAGAACAACAGAAAATCCGCGTAACACATGGCATCTCAATGCACCATATACGCTCATCCAACAACGCGGCGGGACTGAAGCGTTTTCCTAGTATTTAACAATGCATGTAATGGTCAAGGATTGAGCAAATAAAAAAACTTTTTTGGTAATATCTCAAAATGTAAAAGATACATTGAAAATTGGTAGTATAGCCACGGTTCGTGTGCGAGTGCCTACTACATACAATAAATATTATGTATCGTTGTAGGTAAAGGTAGATGTGCCTTGATATAGAATCTAGATACAAGTACATATTATAAACTTTCTACAATACTTATTTTTACTATCTAGGTGCCCGTTAGGTGTTAGGGCGCCGCAGCCAAGCTGCTGGACCACTCTGACATGGCTGTTGCAAATGCTAAAGCTAGGATGTTCTTTAGATTGATCATGTCAGGTGTATTTTCTATTTGGATGAGCGAAGCGAAGATTCCATTTCACTACACTGGAGAACAAAATCCGGAATGTTTTTTTCTTCTTTTTTTTCTTTTTTTTCTTTTTTTTTCTGTATGTATTATTGTGTGTTTGTTAACACGATTCCGGCTAAACCGATACTCCAATTGCGATGAAATTTTATGGAGGCCTTCGAAATCTCTGAACTTAGAACCCCACGTTTTTGAGCCAATCAGAAAAATTTTTCTCATAAAATCCTTTTTTTTCCATTTTTTTTTTTTTTTAAAAAACAATTTTTTGACTTATACCCCTACATGTTTTCCCATCTATCATTCTATAAAACTATTTGTTAACTCGGGGACGGCGGCGGAAACCGGGTTTTTGCACGGGACGTTTTCGCCGCCGAGGAGGGGATAAACGCGTACTTTTGGGACGCTCCCCGCAGAAAGGATCGAATTTTCCGAAAAAAATACCCCCCCCGAAAAAAAATTGTTTTCCGGGTAAAAAAGTCAAAAATGCAAAAACACCTTTTTTTTTGGCTTTTTTGTCTCGGGGTTTTCCGCCCCCAAAAAGTCGCTTCGCGCCCAAACGTCGACGGTACCGAGTGTTCGAAATGACTACCGGTCGAAAAGTGAAGGGTTCCGGCCAACTCCCATACTTTGGCCCGTAGACGAAAAACATTTCAAATTTTTAAAGCAAGGAAAATTTTAGAAAAACGGTATATTACTTGGAGCATTCCAAAAAGCCCTTTTTTTGTTTCAAAACGTGTACAAAATAAAAATAAACCCCCGGTCAATTGGACACTTTTTTGAAAAAAAATTCATTTCTTTTTATGGGAATTGTTTGGATTTTCCGGTTCCAAATTTTTGGAAATTTTTTTGGGTTTAGGGTAGACCCCCAAATTTTTTCCCAAATTTAAAAAAAAGCAATGAATTGGGTAAAAAAGTTTTAAAAAAAATTGTCCCCACTTTCTTTTTCAAATGCGCAAAAAAAAACCCCAAAAAGTTGGAAAATTTTGAAAAGTTTACAGTGTAATTTAAAAATTAAAAAATCGCCTTTTCCCTTGGATTGTTTTCCGCTAACCGGGCACTTAATGTAGGGGAAATGATGAAGGTATTTTAAAAAAATAGTTTGAGAACCTCGGTTCGAACCCCGGACAGTAATGCCTTTCGATAATTCTGGCCCTTTTTTACCGTTTGATTTTCCCCTTTAAAATGAAAAAAAAGTAGGTACACTTTTTTTCAAAAATTAAAACGGTGGTTATCCGACCAAATTTGGGACCTTTGCGATAATCTGATAAAAACATGACCCATTTTATAGCTTTTGTATACACGTTATGGACCGACCAAATATCGTGCGTGTCCGTTTTGGTTAAAAAAATTTTTTTTTGTTTTCCAGGGTTCCCGCCCCCAAAAGTGGGCTTTGCCCCGAACCCGACGACCCCGGGCGCGTTCGAAACTTTCGGGGTAAGGCCCGTCAAGGGTTTTAGGACCTTTCCCTTCTTTGGCCCGGGGCAATGATGAACATTTTAAAATGCGCGTAATTTCAAAAAAAGTTTAATTTGCTTTTTAAATAAAAATGTTTAAAAAATCCTAAATTTTAAAATTCATTTACGGCGGTGTGGAGTGCCCGCGCGGAGTTAACCGGGGGTCCAGACGGCAAAAATGTGTCCCGGGGTTTTTTTTTTTTGGGACATTTTTTTGGATTTTCCATTTCCATTTTTTAAAATTTTGAGATGCGGGGTAAGCCCCGAGGTTTGACAATTCCGAAGCCAATAAAATAGCAAAGGGGTTTTTTAAAACCAAAATTCCCCCCGATATTTTTTTTCGTTTGCGGGGGAAAAAATTGCAAATTGGAAATTTTTTAACATTTTGCAGTGAAACTTTAAAAAAGTTTAAAATTTTGGTTTTCCTCGGTTCTTGGGGAACGACAAAGCTCGTTAATGTAGCGGAAAAATAAAGGAAGTAAAAAAAATTTGGTTTTGAAAACCTGGGTTCGAACCCGGGTTGGGCAAACCCTTTCGAGTTCGGTCCGGGACACTTTTTTTGATGTTAAATTTTCCCTTTCAAGGTAAAAAAAGCAGGTAAATTTTTTTGGTAAATTTCAAGATTGTAAAAACCACTGTATGTCTTTAGGGAAATTTCATACCAAACATCAGTATTTGGCTACGTTTGAAGGGTAGACAGGGGGGGGAGACAAGATTGCAATGCGTGCCCGGTTTTGCATAGAAAAACAACATTCTTTTACCATTTTTTTTTGGGGAAAATGCCAAAAAAGGGGGCCCTTTTTTCGATTTTTATGTCCCTACCATGTTGGTCTCTTAATTTCTAACAAGATCAAACTTCAAAAAAAAAATTACTTTGACTTCTATTTCATGTCCTGAGCCCAAAAAAGGGCACTCAAACTGGTTTGAAAAACCAAGGACAAAAAAAAAGTTTTTTTTATGCATGCAAATGAAAAAACGTCATTTTAGGGATATGCCTTCACGTTCGATTTCCTTTTTTTACTTATAAATTTAGTCTAAGGTTTGGCGTTAGGGCCCAACAAATCCCCCCCCTTTCTTTTTTCAGATCCTGGGCGCAAAAAACGCACATTAAAATTTTAAATACTCTGTCATGAATTTTTAGCTAATTTTAACTGTCAAAAACATATTATAAAGGCTTCGTAACTTGAAAGGCTCCCTACAGTAATAAAAACCCTTTGGGCCTACTTTAAAAAAATCTATTTTTAGCTATAAAGTATGTAATCGTAGGCATTGAGTCGGGTTGAATTTGGGGGCTCGTTTGGGAAACTTTTTTTTTAAATCCAGTAACAAATGTCCTTTTAAAACTCAGCATTGCATCAATCGAAACTCATGAAAGAAGCGTTTAGACAGCCTTGTGCAATCGAGACAGCATGATTTTTCCCCCAAACGTGGGTTTTTGCCCCCCAGGTGAACCAAAGTTCGGGGGACGAAAATTTATACTTCACTAATAAAATAATGTTTCTTACTACGTTTCCCTTTTACGGTTGGGTAGTGGCGGGCTTTTGGGGGGGGGGGGGGGCAAGTCAAGTCAACGAACACGACGAGGGAAGAGAGGAAAAAGTGGTGGGAGTTTTTGGGGGGGGGGGAAGTCGATTTTAAAAAGAAAACTATTCAGTAAAATTTTTTAAACTTTTTCCAGTCAAATCCGAATTTCGGGACTTTTTTGTGTTTTGATAGATCCTTGACACTGTTTTTTGTGTGTGTGTGGGGGGGGGGGGGGGGTTTTAAAATATAAATTAAGAATTTCATTGATACTTCAAGCAATTTTTTTTTTGAGAGGTTAGGGCCCTAACACTAATTTATTTCGTTTTTTTTTAAGGGGTTGGTCATTTTTGGAAAATCAAAAAAACTTGTTTTTTTATAGCGGGGGAAATTTTTCGCCCGATCGGTTTTTGGGGCTCTTAAAACGTTTTGGTCAAGCGAAGCAGTGGTTTTTTAGGGGGGTAATTTTTAAAGTCAAAAAGTGCTCGGGCATTCCGTCCCCCTTTTTTGGGGCTTTTTAAAAATTTTTAAATTTTAATTTTTCCTTTCCCGATTACGTCAGGGGGACGCTTTCCCCGAAACCCCTTTTATTTCAACTTTTCCCAAAAAACTTTTTTGAATGTCTCAAAATGTATTGGTCATTTGTGAAAAAATTTTTTTCTTTTGATTATATTTTCCACAATTACAGTACGATCAGGTACATCTCGAGCTCTACGGTACCGGAGGACGGGGGGATTTTTTGATATCCGGACAAGGTCACGGAAAAATTTTGTCCGGGTTTAAAAAAATGTGCAGTATGTCTGGCCCCGTCCATCTTGGGTTTGCGGATCTGCGCGGACGAGGCGAAGTTTTTGACTTACCGAAAAAATCTTTTGTCTGGGAATTGTCCCAGGAAAACATTTCTCCCAGTTTTTTACACAAAAGGGGTAAAAATTTAAATTTCGAAAATCATTTTGCACCGATTAGAGCGGCGGACAGCGTCCGGCGGCGTACTAAAAGTGTCCCGGAAAAAAAAAATTTTGTCACAGGTCTTGGGTAACCCAAACTTCACCCAAAAACTATCGTATCGCGGCCGTACGCGGCCCGATTCGCGTTTTTTGTCGCGTAAACGGGGTTTTTCCAACTACAGGTATTCCGAGTACGAGGTTTTCCACCCCCTCCGCTAGCGGCTTCAGCCGCGTTTGCGCGACTTTCAAACTTTTAAATACTACGTTAACTTGGGGGCGGCGGAAAGCGATTTTTTTTCCACGCGAGACGTTTTCGCCGCCGAGGAGCTGATAAACGTGTACCTTTTGACGCTCCTCCAGGGAAAAAAGTCAAAATTTTCAAAAAAAAAATCCCCGGGGGACCCGACAAAATTTGCTTCCGGGGTCAAAAAGTAAAAAATCGCGAAAAACGTGGTTTTTGACTTTTTTTTGTATTTGCGGTTTGGGCCGCGCCCAAAGTTTGTACGCACCCAAACGTCGACGGTTCCTTCGCATTCGAAATAATTACGGGGTACAAGCCCCGCGAAGGGTTCCGGGCCGACTACATCTTTGGGCCGGGACGGCGTAAACAATTTGGATTTGGAAACGAAAAAATTTTTTAAAAAAAAACGCAGATATAACTGGAGCATTCCCCGAATTTTTTTTTTTTTGTTTTAAAACGTGAAAACATTAAAAAAAACTGGCGGCCTTGGGGGAAAAAAATTTTCGGAAAAACGTTTCTTTTCCTTTTTTAGGGGACATTTTTTGGTTTTTTCCCGGGTTCCAAATTTTTGGAAAATTTTGGGGTTTCACGGAAAGCCCCAAATTTTGCCAATTACAAAAGCCAAAAAATTTGGGGTAACAACCGAAAAAATTTGGTCCCCTTTTCTTTTTCAAATGGAAAAAAAAAAATTCTCAAATTTGGCCCAATTTTTAAATTTGACAGTGCATTTTAAAAAATTAAAAATCATTTCCCCTGGGTTTAAATTTTCCCGCAAACCAGGCAAAAATGTAGGGATGATGAAGGAATTTTAAAAAAAATTAGTTTGAGAACCTTGGTTAAAACCCCGGGATCGTAGACCTTTCGAACACGATTGGGGACATTTTTTTTACATAAGTTTTTTATTAAAAAATCGTAAAAAGCAAAAACACATTTTTTTCAAAAAATTCACAAGTGGTTTAAAGGCATCCGTTGGACCTTTACGATAATCGTGATCCCAAACTGACCCATTTTGTAGATTTGTATTTAGTTAGGGAATTCCCCAAATTGACATGCGTGTACGTTTTGGCATAAAAATCATAATTTTTTTTATCTCACGTTCCGCGCCCAAAGTAGGTTTGCACCGAACGCCGAGGGTAGGGCGCGTTTGGAATTTTTTCCGGGTACAACCCCGTTGGGGGTTTTAGACCCCTTACAATATTTTTGCCGGGGTGCGATGAAAATTTTGAAATGCGCGTAATTTTAAAAAAATTTAAATTGCTTTTTAAAAAATAAAAAATTCTAAAAAAACCTGAATTTTCAAATTTACTTACGCTTTTTTGAAGTGCCCCTGCGGATTAACGCGAGGGGGGCCAGAAGCAAAAAAGTTTACCCTTTTCTTTTTTTTTGGGCTTGTTTTGGGTTTTCCCTTTTCCCTTTTTTTTAAATTTTTTAAAGCGTGGGAGAGCCACGAGGGTTTTACAAATTTTGAAAGCCAATGAAAAAGCGAACGGGTTAAAACCAAAATTTCCCCGATATTTCTTTCCGTTGCGAGGAAAAAAATCGCAAAATTGGAAAATTTTAACATTTTGCAGTGCAACTTTAAAAGTTTAAAAAATTTTGGTTTTCCTGGTTCGATTTGGAACGACCAAGGCTCGTTAATTAGCCAAGTATAAAGGAAATTTTAAATTTAAATTGGTTTTTAGAACCTGGGTTCGAACCTGGGTTAGGGCGAAGCCTTCGAGTTTGTTCCGGACACTTTTGATAGTTAAATTTTGCATTCAAGGTCACAAAAAGCACGGTAAATATTTTTTTTAAATTTAAAAATGGCAAAAAAACCCCTGTATCCGATTTTTCGGAAATTTTTATACCAAAAATCACCATTTGGGTTTCGTTTGAAGGGGGAACAGGGGGGGGAACAGATTGGGAATGCGTGTCCGGGGGGTTTTCTAGAAAAATCAACATTCTTTTACACATGCTTTTTAATGCCCCAAAACGGCCCTATTTTTGACTTTTTTGTCCCACATGTTGGTCACATTAATTTTTAACAAGATCAAAATTTCTAAAAAAATTTTCTTCGACTCCTATTTCGAATGTCCCCGAGCGCCAAAAAGGCTATCAACGTGGTTTTTTAAAACCCAAAGCCGTAAAAAAAAAGTCATTTTTTTGTTGCATGCTAATGAAAAACGTCACTTTAAAGGATATGCCTTCAAAAATTTGATTACCGTTTTTTTTTATAAAATTCTTTAAAGGTTTGGCGATTACGCCCCAAAAAAATCTCAACCCTTTGTTTTCGATCCTGGGCGCAAAAAAAGCAATTTAAAATTTTTGTATTTTCGTCAGGAATTTAATAGTGCGTTCGAAACTTGAAGAGGCCCCCAAAAAAAAACAAACACGTACATTTTAAGAAAAACATTTTTCTATGAAATGATGTAATAAAATCAGGGATCGTTGGTTGAAGTTGGGGGGTCTGAAGAAACTATTTTTTTAAAAACCAGTATGAATGTCCATATAAAACTCCAGCATATGCACATCACATCGTAACATCATGGCATAGAAACGTTTTTTGACAGCCCTTTGTGCAAACGAGACAACTAGAGTTCCACCCAAAAGTGGGGTCCCCAGCCTAAGTGCAATAAAGTATCGAGACGAAAAATACTTCCACTAATAAAATAAATGTTTTATACTAGCGACTTGCTTTACGGTTGGGGATGGGAGGCTTTGGGGTGGGGGTTGGGGGGGGGCAAAGTCAAAACAACGAGGGGAAACGGAGGACAAAGTGGTGGGATGATTGGGGGGGGGGGGGGGGGAAAATCGAGTTTTTTAAAATATAGCCTTGATTATTTAGTAAAATTTAATAACTTTTTTACCTACGAATCCGGTTTCGAGGACTTTTTTTGACTAGATCCGCTAGACACTGTTTGTTTGTGGGGGTAGGGGGGGGGGTGTTTTTGGGAAAAATAAAATTAAGACTTTCATTGATATCTTCAAGCCCTTCTTTTTGGGGGGTTTCCCTGGCGTCGTGGGGTCATCAAGGCTACGGCCCTAGTACTAATTTGTTTTCGTTTCTTTTAATTATTGGGCATTTTTGGAAAATCCAAAAAAAATTGATTCTTTTTACTCGGGCAATTTTTCCGATCGGGTTCATCTCGGGCTCTAAGAACTGATAGGGCAAGCGCCAGGGTTTATTAGAGGGGTAATTTTTTAAATCAAAACCGTGATCCGGACTTTTCCCTCACCCTTTTTGGGGATTTTCCAAAATTTTTAATTTTAATTTTTTTCCCTTTCCCTTACTCCAGGGGCCGCATTCCCTGAAAAACCTTTATTTCAAAAGTTGCCAAATTTTTTTTTTAAAAATTTTTCAATATAGTAGTTGGTCATTTTGTGGATAAACATTTTCTTTTGTAAATTTTTCTTCCACAATTACAGTTAGATCAGGTACATCTAGAGCTTACGGAACCGGACGAACGAGGGGCTATTTTGACAACAGAAAGTGTCACGGAAAAAAATTTTGGCCGGGTTTTTTGGAAAAAGGGCAGTATGTCTGTCCTGTCCATTTGGGCTTTTTGGTCGCGCGGACGTGGCGAAGATTTAGACCCGTAAAAAATTTTTTTCACGGTTTTTTCAAAGGTCGCAAATATTGTCCGATTGTGTTCATCTCGGGCTCTACGGAACCGCGCAATGAGGCTTAGATTTTGACGTACCCGAAAGTTGCCCAACAACGAGGTCTCAATTCCACTTTTTTTGTGGGGCCAGGTGGTTTGGGAAATGGAAAATTTGACATTTTATCTATATCTTGGGGGCCCTGTCTTTTTGGGGCGATTCCAAGGCGGTAGGGGGGCGCATCAAGGTTTACGGCCCCTTTTAAAGGATAATTTTTTTTTTAAAAAGATGGTCATTTTTTTTGGGGAAAACCAAAACATTGTTTCTTTTAATAGCTCGGGATTTTTCGGCCCAACGGGTCCATCTTAGGGGACTACATAACCCGGGCGGACAAGGCAAAAAAGTTCGTACCCGGAAAAGCGTCCCGAAAAATTTTTACGCCCGAATAATTTCGAAAAATTGTCTAAGTGGGTAAATTTTTTTTTAAACCGGGGACCCATTTAAATCTACAGAGTCCCGACAACTGAACTGTCCCAGGAAAAAAAATTTCTCACAATTTTACACAAAAGGCGTATAAATGATCGGATTTTGAAAAACCCTTGCACAGTTTTTTGTACTTAGAGGCGGGGGCGGTCCGGCGGCGTACCAAAGTGTCCCCGAAAACAAATTTTCCAGGGCTTTTGAATAAACGACAAACGTGACCCGCAAACTACCGTATCCGCGGGGTACGCGGACCGATTGAAATTTTTTCGCGTCAACGAGGTTTTCCCAAAAACGAGGGATTCCGAACGAGGTTTTCCACGCCCCCCCGCGTAGCGGCTTCAAGCCGCGCGTGAGCGCGATTGTTGTATTGATGTTTTTACAGAACCTTAAATTTATGAAAAATATATGTGGTAAAATTTGAGCGCAATCGAATAATTATATTTATGAAAATCCAATTTTTTCGATTTTTTTTTTTTTTTAAATTTCGATTAATAAAAAAAATAAAAAATTAAGTTTTTTTTTAAAAATTTTTTTTAATCAAAAAAAAATTTTTCGACTAAGTAAAAATTTTTTTACAGAACAACAGAAAAACCGATAACACATGGCAGCTCAAGCACCCCAAATTTGCTCAACCCAAAAACGCGGCGGGGGACTTATGCGTTTTCCTAGTACTTTATGCATATTTCCTTTGTGTGGCGTCAGTTTTTCTGGGGGGTTTTTGATCTTCTTGGTTTGGGTTTTGGGATTTTAGTGATTTGGACGTTCTGATAGGCCGGGCGTTTTTGGGAGGGCTGAAGTTCTGGAGGGCTGGACTTCTGGTAAGTCTGGGAAATTCTGGTTGGGGCTGGGAAATTTTAGTGTGTCTGGTAGATATGAAATACTAGCGGTTGGAAATACCCGGGAATTTTGGTAGTTCTATAACTCTGGTATGAATGGGCTTCTTCTTCGCGTCCCTTTCCGATGTATTTTCCTTTATCATCTTGATGTGCTTGTGTTCGTCTTCACTCGCTTCTTATTCAATTTTAAAATTTTTTACTGGGAAAATTTTATTTTTAACTATAAATTTTTCTTTTGGGCAGCTATTTTCTGTTCACTTTTCTTCTAAAAATGGTTATCACTACAAATCTTGATGTAATCTTGTCGAAACCGATTGAAACAAACTCAAAACTTTTCGCTATAAAGCTACGCACACCCCAAAAATTTTTTATATCTTCTGTCCATTTGAGCGCTGTCTCTTTTTCCTGCTTTGTGGTTGTTGTGAATTACACAGAAAATCCTCGTCTGGGATTTCCCATTCTCCTTGTACGGGAAAATTATTTTCTATTGTCAAAATCAGTCCTTTATTATTGCTTAAATGTAAAAAAGTCAAAGCCTTTAAAAAAAAATATAAAAATTTTTCGACACGCCTTAATCAAACTTGTCCTTTTAAAACGGGCTTATGCTTAAAAACGCTTTTTTAGGCGCGTTTTTGGATAGCGTAATTGGTGCATTGAGCTGTTGTGGTTATGCAGATTTTCTGTTGTTCTGTGAAAAAATCATTTCAAACGGGTACCCCATGTAGGAGGTGTTGATGTCGAAAAATTTTTTTAAGCAAAAAAAGCGTTAATTTCGATTTTCACAAAAAATTTTTTTTTTAATGCGCTGAAAATTTTTTAAAGAAAATATTAAATTTAAAAAAATTAAGGATATGAAAAAAATCGTTACAATCGGAAAAAGCATGTAGGTGTCGAGACAGTCGAAGACATTTTTTTTAAACAAAACAAAGCGTAAAATTGCAATTTCATGAGAAATGATTTTTCGATTGCGCTCAAATTTTACATGAAATATAAATTCTAAAACTAAGGGGATGGAAAATAATTACAATCGAAGAAAACTTTTAGGGGTTAGAATCGAAGAATTGTTTTAAAAAATTTTAAACGAAAAAAAAACGTAAAAATTTCGATTTTCATGAAAAACCATTTTCGATTGCGCTCAAATTTTACACGAATTCTTAATCATGAATAAGGCCTGTGAAAAACCATGAAAACGGATTAAACATGAGGTGTTTTTCGTCGAAGAATTTTTTTAAAATGAAAAAAAAGTAAAATTTCCCCTTTTTTCTTCTTTTCTTCTTTTTTCTTCTTCTTTTCTTCTCCTTTCCTTCTTCTTCTTCTTTCTTCTCTTTTCTTCTTCTTTTTCTTCTTTTCTTCTTCTTCTTCTTCTTCTTTTCTTTTTCTTCTTTTCTTCTTCTTCTTCTTTTTTCTTTCTTTCGGGTCCCTTTCTTTTTTTGTATATTTTTTTCAAAGAGTTGGTGTAGGCCAGTTACCATTATATCTCGTTGTAGAGTTTTTTAGTCGAAGAACTGAATATTGAAAAATAGCTAACAATTTTAAAAAGCAATAACTTTTTCCTATTTGCCGTTGACTTGGCTCGTCATTAATTTGACATTGGAGCGTTCTGCAACCGATTCACAAAACAGTAACACCTTTAAATAGTAAAAAATTACATATAATTCACTAAAAGCAAATGCATCTTGGGGCAAAATAGCACGATAAATAGCTTTTTGGCATCATGAACAGTTTCATGAGAAACAATCTATTGAAAATTTCAAAAAATATTTACTAATAGAAAAAAGGAGAAGCTGAATTTGGTGAATATTACTCGAAGTTTTGGTTTCATTCATTTACTATCTTGTTCTTCTAGATACCCGTCGGATACGAACATGGTCTTCCTAGTGACCAAGAGTCACTGGCCACAATACCACTACCTGTTGCCCTGGGACTACAGATCCGGCGAGTATGGTTCCTATGGTACCGGCTGTTCGACCGCCTTCATCCGAATGTGGGCCGCGCTCGGCTGGGCGTCTCAACTACGCACCATAGACGACACCGGGGTCCAGAAGGCATTAGAACGAGCGGTTGAATCAGGAAGAAGTCTCACCGACTGCCTGAATCAGGAGGGAGAGTTGGCAAAGACACGCATGGAGCTGGAGCATTACTTGAATCCGAGCCAGCACTAGCAGTCACCTTAATTGCGACTTGTGACGCCACCTTGGGACACCGTCTCGGGGAAGCCATCTTGGGACGTAATTTGGAGTATTCCCGTTAAATTCACTTATGCCTCATCAACGATACAAAAGTTTTTTAAACGATTGTAGCTTAAAAAGTCTCATTTTGTTGTTTAATACGTAATTTATTTTTTCTTATCAAACAAAACAATGTATTGTGTACACTAGCCTACAATATTCACTGTTCCCGAATACTAATTAGCAAAAATAAATTTCGTGTGTATTCCACATGTTCGTTCATTGTGGATTATTTTGCAATGTTTTTTAAGTTTGGCTATTCTGTTCTACTGTTGGGAAAGAGGAGTCGCTCAGGCTGGCGCTGGCGCAGAGACGAGTTAAGAAGGCACTTCCCGCTGCTCGTTTAGCCCTATCTTGCACCATGTCTGGAACATACCTCTCGCAAAAAGATCTAGCTGATGGACGATTAAAGGTTCTGTATTAAGCTTTGATGCTATGATGCACTTTAGAAGTTAGTTTATAATCAATTTTTTTTCTAAAAAATACATCAAACATACTCAAGTGCTGTCAAAACTTCCATTTTGTAAAAATCCGTATACAAACGCATTCAAAAGTACTGAAAATAATGAATAGCATACTGGCATAGATGTAGATTTCCTTTACAATCCAGTATTTTCTCGAGTCTTTTAGGCTCTATTAGTTTGGCAATGAGACCTTTTTCCGTGAGCAAGGTTTGTCCATGATGATAATCATTGTCCATTTTTATTATGATTATGAATTGAAAAACGGAAAGCTCCGTAATCACTCAATTTTGGGAATTTATCTATTGCACAGATTTTTAATCCAAATTTTTCATATGGATAATAATTATCAACGTTTAAATCAATGTGCATGCGCAGGTTAATTTGGTGTATTGTAAGATAAACGTTTGGATGAAATTTCTGAATTGAAAGTCGTTATTTGAATTTTCCATTTTTTCACGTTTTTACTGTCTTTCGCAATGACATTTAATGCTAATTCTTGCCACTTGGCAACCAAGTGTGGATATCCAACAACCTTCAGCTGCAATCATCAACACCTAGCTCGTGTATTTTAGTTGGGACAATCCAGCGCATTAATCGTGCTGATTCGTGTATACAACGATGTTAAAAGGGTAGGATATCTGGACTTTTTCACATTTTGAGCATTAGTTTTAGTAATGAAATACTCAAAGACGGCCTGCTGAAATATATTGGTATACCGTATATGCCTAAGGGTATCACTCAATGTAAGAAACCAAAACGAATTAATTGGACGAGTGAGGGCAGCGAATGAAGTCAACATGGCAAGTCTGGCGGAACTTCGTCGTATTTATGTATGTGTGTATATTTCTGTACGGTATGTTTGTGTGCTCGACGCGCAGGGGCCAAACTACTTGTCCGATTTTGACGAAATTTCTCAAAAACGTCTAGGTCCAAGAGTGCAGTGAAAAATTAGACAGCAAAATCTGCAAGGATCCAACCAACAAAAAAATGTTATTTAAACTAGGAAAACGCTTAAGTCCCGCCGCGTTGATGGATAAGCTTTTTTAAGTTTTTAATATGCGTGGGATCTCTTTACTTCTTCAAAATTATTTTTGTTAAATTAGGATAATTTTTATAAAGTAGTATGTACTAATTGCTATGGTAATTAGAATGTCTAATATCTGAAGGCGCGAAGATTGCTTTGTGAACGCATTGTAGGTGATTGTTGTCAAGTTTCTATAGTTACATCTCAAAAAACTCATATTAAAACCTTTAATTCTATAGATTCTGGCTAACTTTTTCAACTTTTTCTTTCGAAAGGTACTACAGCACCATAACCTCAATGTCCATGTAAAATACGAACGTTGTAGCCCCAACAGTTTGGTCAGAATCGGCCCAAATGTCTCGAAAATATCGCGCTAAAATCAAAAAAAAATCGTAAAAGTACGATATTCATGAGAAATATTTCTTCGATTGTACCCAAAAACAATGCAGCTCTAAGTTCAGAGATTTCGAAGGTCCCCTTCAATTTTCATTAAGATCGGATATGCCGTTTGCCCAGTAGAGAGCGAACAAACGAACAGACAAAAAAAAACACCCGAGCTAAATGTTTTGGGGAGTCAGTGAAATTGAGTCTTCGCTTCGCTCATCCAAAAATTACTACTTTCTTTTTTAAACCAAAAAAAGTAACTATGGCGTTTTCTTAGTGAGACGAGGGAGCGCAGCGACTGACTTACAACGCAATTTCGAAGGGGGTATTCGTTATGAATAATTGTCTCACTCCGTTTGTTTTATCTGGCTTTCGATGGCTACGACCGAACGGCCAAACAGTATGAGCGGAAATTTTAAACGGGACATCGGTGACCAAGTATACTGAGAACTGCTAACAAAATGACCCAAAATTTTTTAAAGATTAAATTACGGAAAAAAACTAATTGAAAAAAAGTCCGGAAATGTGTAGGATTTTTCGTTTGTTCTTGAAGTAATTATTTTTATCGAATACATTTTTTAATGTCAGGCGGTGACCAAGCTGTACCAAATCTTGCACGCTCAAGGTTACTCAAAATTCCGGTCTGAGATTGAGTAAACCTTGCAAATTTACTCGTATATCGTACTGGATATGATGTTTGACATAGTACTGTAGGCCTACATGCATTTCAAAACATGTCCTATATTTTCTTAATATAAACCAGAATTAACAAAATCTAACCCGACCGTTGTTTGAATCCTGGTATCCCACATTTCAGATATACATAGGCGCCTTAGCCAACTACAGACTAGGATAACCACATAGTCGTTAGTGTGAGCAAGTCATGTGTTGAGTAGGCCTACCCGGGAACCTATGCATTTAAGTTGATTGATATAAGGTATAAATGATAGGCTTTATTACCGCGTCAATTGTTTGGCTATATTGCTCCACTCTAACCTATGATATTGATAGGCTAGTGAGGGAAGACCCATGCTGTATCAAGCCTTATGTAAAGGGAATAAATGGAATTTTCCGGGTACTTAACACATGACTCACTCGACTAACAACGACTTTGGCGTTTTCCTAGTATCCTACTATTTCCTTCGCAGCAAATATGCTTACATTATTGACTTTTCTTTTGGGTGCGAAACCTGCAGTTATGCTTGTTTATTAGACCTACTTTGTTGATTTGATTATTATATTATTACTATTTTGAAATGGAAAGGAGATTACTATATTACTATATTGTCCTCGTATCCCAAGGTAAATCCTTCCCCCGTAAGAAAAACCAATTTCGAAAATATTATTTTTTGATCCAGTTTCAACTTTTATCATGCTTGACAGTGGTATAGTTTTCCCGGCCGCTTGCTATGGCCTATTCCCATGGCAGTCAGGCGGAAAAGGTGGGTGAAATTTTTTTTTTTTTCCGTTTTACCTGCTCTGTGGATGATTCTAAAGAAATCACGGGTTAGAAGTGCTTCATAATGACATTGATTTTGTTAAAGAATCAGTTTTCAAAAGAAACGCGGCTTACATGCGGTCAACTTTCTATCTATTTGACGAATAATCTTCCTTGGCGGGAAAGTTTGAGCCAAAGCATCAGGTCAAGAGCTATTCCATGGTTTTAAAAATCCACATGATTGTACACACTTATTTTTAATTAACCTTATTTATTGAAGTTGAAAATGCTCGTTGGACTATTGATTAAGTATATCTGCTACCAATGCAGAAGGTTCCAGATTCACTAATCGATCAACAAGATGTAGGTTATGTAAAACGATGATCTCATGGACTTAGGAGCTGTCCTGGAAACTCAAGCACATCATAGTCTATTTGAGTTTAAAATGTACATTGTGAAAGTCCCTCGCCCCTCCACCGAAAGTCAGTTCTTCAGATTGCACATTTATACAAATATATTTAGTAATTTATCTTATTTCTGTGAGAGTTATATCTCAACTGTAGTGAAAAGTGTACAAGCTAACTCCAATTATTTTATTGTGGTTAAAATGTTATCTTAAAACACCTTCTTACATTAATCTCTGCATTTTATAAAAAAAAACATTATCCTTAGAAGATATTTCTGCTTATTAAAAACCCTTTGCCAGTTAGTGGAATGTCCCCACAGTAAAATCCCATATTGTAGGTGAGAATAACAATTGGCATAGTACAGTGTCAACAACGTTTCTCTACTGCAGCTACTCCTTATTTGGCGTAAAGCGTTACACGCAGATGAAAGTTTGCCACAAACGTAATTTACATGATAGTTCCACTTAAGATTACGATCGACAAACACACCAAGGAACTTCAAACCGGGTGTCGTTATTAAAGAATCTATCCCTGAAAAACTAACAGTCGGAAATCCATTACAGTTACTGGGGCCGTTAGCTTTCTGTTTTAGACTCATTGACAAGTAACTTGCTGCCATGAAACCAATCCGTGGCGTCAGAGAGAACCACGGTTGACTTAAGGCCAACCTCCAATAAGCTTTAACCAACAACCACGAGAGAAGAATCATGTAATCAGCATAGAGAACAGACAAACATCCTTTGAGTTCCTTAGGCATTTCGTTTACATTCATTAAAAACAGGACAGGGCCAAGAATAGAGCCCTGAGGGACGCCTGAACGGACGTACCTTGGAGTAGAGAAGCAAGGGTTTTGGCAATAATTTTTAGGGTGATTATGTTGAATACACACCTTTTGTATTCTGCCAGAAAGATATGATTTAAATCATTTAAGAGTATGCCCTCGGATACCATATTTTGTCATCTTATCGAGCAGCATTTGCTGCTCGATATGGTCGATATGGTCGACTACAACAAAAGCTTTATAAAGATCAAGATTTAAAATTGTTTCCTCAATTTGTACGAGGACTGTTTCTGTAGATTTTTTTGCACGAAAACCGTGCTGGTCTGAAGACAAAATATCATTTTTCGCTAAGTATGACACTTATCTGTTCCACATTGCCCTTTCAATAATCTTTGAAAATAAAGACAATAAACTTATCGGTCTTTATTTATTACATGCATCTTCAACGTCACCTTTTTAAAAATTGGTTTAACTTTTGACAGTTTAAGGGCACTAGGGAATGTACCTAGCTCAAATAATAGATTTATGATATGTGTAAGAGGCTTGACAATGCTTTTTGCACATAGTTTTCAAGGAAGTCAGGAATGTTGTCGTAACCAAAAGAGTGCTTTGATTAAGTTTCTGAATAATTTTAAAAGTTTCAATTTCAGTCATCGGCTTTAAAACATAGAACACGAAACATTGTTTTGAGCACTAGCTAGATGCTTGTCCACTCAGTCCACAATAGGAATAGAATTGATGGCATTTTCTAAATTTGATAAAAGAGTCGTTAAAATAATTTGCTAAAACTTGGCTGTCAACAATTATCTTTCTGTTATTAGTCCCTTGCATAAGAGGTTGACAATGCTCACTTTTCCGGGCAAGTCCTCACATATATCAAATGAAAGCTTGAAATGTCCCCTTTACAAAAAAGTATGATGTATGATTGGGTCGGGTAGCTTTTGGTCAAAAAAGGGGGGTTAAGGTCCCAATGTGTAAATTTGAGTTCAAGAAAACAATGGCCGAATAGATGTTCACATATATCAAATGAAAGCTTGAAATGACCCCATTACGAAAACGTATGATGCATTGTATGCTCTGTAATTGTTTTAAATATGTGTTCTATGACTGTATTGAATTGTACTACTAAATTAGCTAATGTGCTTTAATAAAATACTACTAACTAACTAACTAACTAACAAAACTTGGAGTCTGACACAGATAGCGAATAGCAACTTCAAGGTACAGTTCATCAGTAATATGTTTATATTTCATATAAAATGTAAGACGACTTTGTATACATGTAGACACGACTTCATAAAACCATAACAGCAACTTACTATTCCGAATGTATTTTAAAATGTGTTTATATGGTAAATGTAATATGGTTATATGGTTTAAAAACTCCCCCATTTTAAACAAAAGGAAAAAAAAAACATGCTATTCAGTATAATGCTCGTCGTATCATTTAATTAATTGTATGTAGACGTTTTCACAATATCATTGCAATTTTGACAGATTTTGTCTTTAAAGGCGATTGTCCCGCCTTTTTTTATCAAAAGCTACCCGTCCTAATTATACATCATACTTGTTAGCAAAGGGCTCGTTATAAGCTATCATTTAATATATGTGTGAACTTGCCCCCACATGCATTGCAACGTAAAATTCAGATTTTGACTTTTAACCCCTATTTCGACCATAGTATTAACCCTTACTTTACAATATGCAACCGTATATTTTTGTGCTGTTTATGATGCGTTCTTACATTTGATACATGAAAATAGTTTCAATAACTTTGATTTCTGCAACTCAAAATTCCATTTTTTTAATTGTTGCGCCCCCCCCCCCCCCGCTCCCCTCTTCAATTGACCAAAAACTACTAAATCCAATAATGCATCATACATTTTGTAAAGGGGTTATTTCAAGCTTTCATTTGATATATGTGAATATGTAATCGATCGGGCATTGTTTTCTTGAACTCAAATTTACACATTTTGACCTTACCCCCATTTTGTTACCAAAAGGTAACCACCTCAATAATGTGTCATACATTTTCGTAATGGGTCATTTTAAGCTTTCATTTGATATATGTGAAGATCTATTCGGTCATTTTTTTTCTTGAACTCATATTTATACATTTTGACCTTACCTCCCTCCTTTTTTGTACCAAAATCCAGCCGATCCAATAATACATCATACATTTTTGAAATCGGGGCCACTTCCAGCTTTCATTTGACATATGAAAATTTGAAATTTCTAATCGGGCATTGTTTTCTTGAACTCTAACTTACATATTTTGACCTTACCCCCCCCCCCCCCCCCATGTTTTGACCAAAAGCTACCAACCACAAATAATGCATCATCGTGCACATAAGGTTATTATCCAGGCATTGGCAATCAGGTAGCTTGCAAATCTTACTACATTTGCAGGCAAGAAGCTGCATCACTGCTTCAGGGGCAGGCGATCCAGTCATCCACTCCACCACGAGTTGCCCATCTGCATTTGCTGATTGATAGTTTGCCCGTTGAAGGTGTTGAAAGAAACAGTCCTTGCAAGGTGGAAGTTGAGAAAAATAAATTCTCCCCCCCCCCCCCCTTGTTGCGAAATAATTCATAGCGTACAACGTTTATATCTGTGACGAGAGATTGTGAATTGTGATGAATACAGCTTGCAGACAAAAGCTTCTAGAGTAGCAACCAACTCTTCTCCAATGGTCCAAGATTTGCCTAGTTGGCTCAAACATGCTCGATATTCGCAAGATCTCATTATTTCTTTCAGTGCTCCAACTTTGCCTCTTCCAGCAAATGCACTCACCGTATCACAACCCGTTAAGGCGTGTAGGTCAATAAGAGCTTTGCATACTTCCTTTTCCGAGGGAATTTGCAATTTTAGACACATAAACATAATGCGATCTATTCTGAGTACCTCTTTTAACAAAAAGTGATACATTAAGATCAAATGAAGCCCATAGGCAGATGATAAGAACATCTGTGTCAGCAGATACGATGACTGCCGAAGTAAAGCCGTTGTCGGAGGCATATTTGGCATGAAAGAGTATCCGCGTATCCGCTTCTTCTTGCAAACATTGCAGGTCTGCACAAATCTCCCAACCATGTTCTGTCACTTTAATGCATTGGTCTTCACACGTGACATAAAGAATCCAATTCTGTAGTTTCAAGCGCTGTTTTGGAGATATCCAATCTTCATAAATATATTTTTAAGGCTTGATTTATTTACAGAGTTTGCAAGAAACAATCTCCAGTTATGTATGCGGTGTCCAGGTGCTATGTTTTTAACTTGTATGGCATTGACAGGACCTCGTCGTAAGCGTTCAGTGTTTTTAATGGATACTTCTCGATAAACATCAAATACAACATGAACTTCTGAGCATCCGTTTGCCTCTTCAAGCATGGAACGTAAAATTGATGTTGATATATATATATATATATATCTGCACACATTTGGCTGTTGAAGGATTTTTTTCTGTACTATTGCCATTGCATCTATTATGCATACCTTTGGCCCTTGAATATCCAAATCCTCAGCAGGTGAAGAATGTTTTTCTAACTCCAGTGCCAGAACAACCTTGGTAGTTTTTCTCAAAGTCCCGTCTGCAGATGCTAAAGACCTGGGTATAGGTCCCAGAGGATGTGAAAGAACATCTAGCATTTTAAGTTGCCTGATCTCGGCAATAATTAACATTCGGCATAACAGATTTTTGTCCGTTTTAACAGACAATTAATCTACGCCCTTTTTGGATGAACGTAGATTCTTATTTAGAGTGGAGAAAGTTCCCAAGTTAAGCTTCTTTATATTATCATGGAATTTCGTTGTTGGAGGGGTTTCTTCAAGCCTCGTTCGTTTGAACTCGTCATACGCTTCCTCGCCACTCTTCAGTGCTTTTAACAAATCAGAGGCGATAGATGGTGGTGCAAGCATTCTTCTTGCTGGAGCACACTTTGTTAAAATGAACATAAATTGAATTCACTAACCTTTTATGTTTGTAAAATGAGCAATTATTTTTGTTGGCTTATTTCTCAATTCCATCAATCGGTAATCACTCCCGTAGATAGTGGGCTATGTATAAATCAAATTTACACATTTTGACCCAACCCCCCCAATTTTGTGTACCAAAAGCTACCTGTCCCAAAAATCTGTCATATGTTTTTGAAATCGTGTCATTTCAAGCTTTCATTTGATACATGTAAATATCTAATCGGACATTGTTTTCTTGAACTCAAATTTACACATTTTGACCTTACCCCCCATTTTTTGACCAAAAGCTACCAACCACAATAATGCCTCATACATTTCCGTAATGGGGACATTTCAAGCTTTCATTTGATATATATGAGGACTTGCCCGGAAAAAGTGAGGCATGAAAAAGCCTATTTTGCCTCTTATGAAAAGGCCTATATGTACGTCCGAATGTTGTGATGGTCCGTTGTAGCTTTTTTTAATCCCAGTTTCGATATTAAAAAACGTTCCCCATTGCTTCAGTTAAAAAAGTGGCTTTTTGCAATAATAGCGTCGTTACTCATTTTTTGGTGACAAGTATGACTAAAACATATCTTTTTCCCTTTTTTTTTTTAGATATTCAAGGAAGGTTATTTTACTAGTAAACTTCCTAATAAGCGCCCAATGTTTTAATTAATAATAATAATTTTTTTTTTTTTTTTTTTTTTTTTATTGAAATACATATCTCTTATACATTTTTTTATCAAAAAGTTCGGCCATCCCAAGTTTGCACAGGACAGCTTAACTGTGGAACATGTTACATTAAAGAAAATCATGCATGTGAAATAATGATTTTTAAACTAATTCAATATTTCAAATTCTAGATAGCAATACAAAAATAATGAAGTAACAGAAAGTATCAGAAAGCAGTGAATAACTCAGCGGGGTAATAAAAATAAAATAAAAATAAAAATACATACCACTAAAATAAAAGATTAAAATAGTAGATAAAAACAAGTAATTAATGTCCCAAATTAAATACTTATACTAGCCAAAAACATTTTTGTGAAGCAACATTTTGCAGATAATACAGTGAATAAACTTGAATAAACAATATAGGAACAGTGAAAAATTATAGTGCTAATTCATGTACATTAATTATGAAACACTTAGGGTATAACAAATACACAAAAACCCCTAACTTCACTGCATATTTCGTAATAATAATAATAATAATATAATAATAATAATAATAATAAAAATAATAAAAATAATAATAATAATAATAATAATAATAATAATTTTTTTTTTTTTATTTTTTTTTTATTTTTTTTATTTATTGAAGCAAAAAACCTAAATTGGAACAATATTCACAAAACTTTCCTCCCACTAAGCCAAATGGCTCATCAGTGGGTTACATAATTATTAATGCTATTGCATCTCATTCGTAGCGTCAGGCTTGATACAATGAAAAAAAAATAAAAAACATTCAAACTATTAAATGAATAAAACGGTGCTTACATTGTAATCAATTACAAAACATAAATACTAAAACCCTTTACAAAAACATACAAAAATAGAATATAACAAGAATCACTTATTAAAAATTAATAATATCTTTACCTACCACACAGATTCGTTTTCAACAACATAAACTCTAGAAAATAGGACTGAAAATGACTTAAATCGAGCATGAAGGAGGTTGTTCAGGTAGTGCGATTTTACTCTATTCTTTATTAATGAAATTTTTGTCCAAGGAAAAAATTTCAGCCGGCAATGAATTAAAAACTTTAGGTATAAGAAAATGAAAACAACGCTCACCCATGTTTGTTTTCGGGCATTGGAACAACGAATTTTCCTTTACTAACAAGTCTCATTCCCTTATTATGTAAATAGGGTTTTTTATGTTCATTTTAAAATAAAAACTTTAAAACCAACCGATAATTAAACATGGCTTTTAACGGCAGTAAAAAGGGCAACTCAAAAAAACGTCATCTTTTCTTTGATGTTTTATTGGTAATACTTTTAGGGCAAACTATTTTTAATAGTGTATTTTGAATTTGATCATCGTGTTTATTATATGAAAAGACGCGCTTCCCCATGAGAGCAACGCATATGACATAATAGATTCAGCTAATGCAATAAAAACCCTAATCTTAGCATTCATCAGACAATACTGGTTTTAGTTTATACAATTGTATGCACACGAGCGGAGTTTCGAACAAATGTAGTCCACGTGTGGCTTCCACGAAAACCCCAGATAAATGAAAACACCCAAATACATATGGTATGTCCACAGATTCATTTGTTGTACGCATTCACAGGCGGTGTCGGTACAGTAGTTCAAATTATGTATACACTTTGCCTCATGAAATATTATTGAACGTCATCATTTCTATTTGAATTTAAAGGCATGCATATGTGAACAATTTTGGTTTTTTCAACGTTGATTACTAGTTCCCGATCATGAGTCCAGCACTGTAGATTCCTAAAATCAGTGTTCATATTTTGTGTTGCGAAGCTTAAGTTCCTATGTATTGCTAGTATACAAGGTCGTCAGCATACATCATTAGTAAACACTTAACTAGATATTTATTAATGACTTTCACGTATATAATATAAATTGCGGTCCTAATATGGATCCTTGTGGTACACCAGTAGTGACATTTTTTGTTTTACTATAAGTTTTTCCCTATTTTTTACCATAAACGTTCTATTTTCTAGGTAACTGCGGAACCAATTTAGAACTGTACCTCGTATGCTAATGACCTCTAAGCATTCCAAAAGTTTATTATGATTTATAGTGTCAAATGCTTTGGAGAAGTCGACAAAAGTTGCATCTATATGCAAAATTTCTATTTAAGCTGTTTATTAATTAATCAGAAAATTTTAGTAACAAATCCTGTGTACATTTCCCTTTTTGAAATCCATGCTGAACTTCACTTATAATTCCAAAATTTTAAAAAGGTAACTAGTTAAACAATCTGATATGTAACGCTCCATTATTTTTTTTAATAACAGATGCAGTGCTATAGGGCGGTAATTTGCAAACGATGTAAAGATCTCCTTTTTTGTATACAGGGCTCACGACAGATATCTTCATTTTTTCCGGTACGCAACCGTCTCTTATCGATAGATTTATTAAATGTGTTATAACGGGGCTGAGCTCGTTACATAAGTTCTTTACGTCCACCGCTCTGATTCCGTCGAAACCTGGCTGTTTATTTACATTGATATCAGCAATTATTCGTGTCACTATATGTACGTTTACAGGAGGCAGCCACAACGACTGCATGGCAGCCTCCGTCACAATGTATGTGAACAAGTCACACCACATACATGACGAATTGAAGCCACCCCATCATTGAAACTGTCTGCGAACCTGTTTTTCGAAAGGTCTCATGGGTGTGCGATTTTAGCTAAATACTTTTTGATAACAGCGTCGACTGAATCTTTTTTTTTCCGTCCCGTTATTTGATTAAAAGTTTGCCACACTTCTTTTTATAACCGTTACTGTTGTTTATGGAATCCGAACATAACTTTGTTTTGCAGCTAATATCTGCTTGTTTACATAATTTCTGAAAACCACATATTCTTTTCTATAAGTTTCCTTCGATGGATGCAACCCACTACAAACTAATAATTAATAATAATAAAAACAATAATAATAATAATAATAATATAATAATAATAATAATAATAAAAATAATAATAATAATAATAATAATAAAAATAAGTTTTTTGTTTTTAATAAATATCAAAGGAGAGCCAATCAGACGAGACACCTTGTTTTGATTGCACTTTTTTTTAGGGGAAAACTTTTTGAATGATGATGAACGTTTTTGTGAAACAGATCAAACGAGGCGTCAACATCACCTTTGTTACACACGTCGTCCCACTTGATTCACAAGTAAGCATGTCAGTAAAACTATTTATTTTGGCCGTTGTGTAATGTCGACTTAAGAGCGTTCACCACCCCCTTTTTAGGCAATTTTCTGTTTGCTCGGCTGAATGACATCACAGTAGTTAGAGATTTTGAACATATCTCAAGAGAAGTGGAAATAAAGGTTTCTATTGTAAACACATTCCTAAAATTTGTTTTGAAATAATTTATAAGAATAAATTAGATTTCACGAATTTCAATTTTGTTAAAAAGTCAAAATTCACTATATTCGTGAATTTTTTCTGGCTGATCAAGACAAAATTTTGAAATCTATGACTGTAAGAACGTCCATGTATGCTTTATTGACAAGTTTGCACAATTGTATATACATAGGATGCTTCTTGGCCGAGCAAACCGCTATTTACTAACTGCCAAAAGGGTGGTGAACCCTCTTAACCTTACTTCACCATTCGCTTTATTGTTATCTTTCGGCCCTTGATTTGATTCACTGTAGTGGATAAACTTTAGTGCTTCATGATCGGCTAAGCTTGAGTTTATTACCTCGACCTTGTAGTTATGTAGTCTGTAGACCGATACGTGTAGGCTTATCAACAGTAGCAACAAGCGCATATAAACTGAGGACATCTTAAAAGTTTTGTTTATCTTTCCCCTCCTTCGACAAATCGATATTAAAATCACCACATTATGACTATAGGTTTACCTACACGTGACACCAGCTCTAGTGCGCTATCTAATTTGCGTAAAAACCAATCTCGGAGATCTGTAAATGCACAAAATAACCAACGAGAAAGTTACAGAAGCACACGAGCACTTGAAATGCTTGTCAACACTTCAAGTCACTATTTCTTTGCGCACTTCAACTACAAGCAGGGGATCGTTCTTGACTAGTATCATGCTTCCACCATTTTTGAATATTTTTCTTCAAAAATGCTAGCTATGCTGTAGTTGTCCACGTGTAGATAAGAAAAATACAAAAATTTGTAAAAAACGGCAGCCAAGCTCTCCTTCCAAAGTCTTCAGCTGTGAATGCTGTGAGATATAGAAATTGAGCCAAGCATTTCATTCTTTCTCCCTAGTTTCGCATTGAAAAGAAGTAAGATCATTTCGCCTGTTGACCGAGCGCCAAGCCAAAGCCAACCATTTTCGTGGTAAAAAAGTAAAATTTTAAACTCAAAATCATAAAAAAATTACTTGGCCATTGACTTTTTAGAGTCCTCGTACCAAAATCAATAGCCAAGTAATTGTTTTATGATTTTGAGTTTAAAATTTTAACTTTTTTTACCACGAAAATGGTTGGCTTGGCGCTCGTCAACAGGCGAAATGATCTATCTTCTTTTCAATGCGAACTAGGAGAAAGAATGAAATGCTTGGCTCAACTTCTATATACTCACAGCATTCACATCTGAAGACTTCTGGAAGGAGCGCTTGGCTGCCGTTTTTTTTTACAAATTTTTGTATTTTGGGGGATATCACATCTTTTTGTTGTTTGTTTCATGACAAGGCTTAAAATATGTGAAATACGTGTAAATGTGGATACAGTGCCTTTAAAACAGATTGTCTAGAAACAAAAGCTATCATCTTTTTTTTTGTTTACAATCTGTAGGCCTAGTTGGCAATATTCCATGTTTTTATTAAATTTAATATGGTTAATGTTGTCTTGGGTTTTTGTGTGAATGATTTGTTGACCGGACTATAACACATTGACGCATAATTTTAATCAGCAATTAAAATATTAAAAATTGTAATAAATACAACATAACGTTTTTCCCAAAGTAAAGAGTGGTAGGGAACAGTGGGGGTGAAATATCGCTTGTCTCCTGGCGGATTATTATGTTTCATATTATTATGTACCACCATGCCAAATTTCATGCTGATAACTCATTCGGTACCTTTATGATGAATGCTGGAAATCAAGGTAAAAATAATATAAACTATTAGGGATGGGGGTTGAAAAAGTGTTGTTTAGGAAATGAGAATAGGCTTATTGGTTAAAAAACACATTAGAACATAATTTACTAATTTGAATAAAAATACAATTTTGGGTTAGAGCTATGAATAATTCCAATTTTAAGGGATGATTTAGGGGATGTTGGGGGTGGAATATCGTTTGCATCGCGACGAATAATTTTTCATATTAGTATGTAACATCATGCCAAATTCCATGCTGATAACTCATTAGGTGCTTTTATGGTGAATGCTGGAAATCAAGGTAAAAATAATATAAACTATAAGGGATGAGGGTAGAAAAAATGTGGTTTAGGAAATGAGAATAGGCCGATTGGGTTAAAACACATTAAAACAAAATTTTAATAACCACCTTATTTGAATAAAACATCAATTTTAGGTACGAGCTATGAATTATTCCAATTTAAGGGGGTGTGTTGAGGGTGGAATATCGCTTGCCTCTCTTCGGATTATTTTTCATAATATTATGTACCATAATGACAAATTTCATGATTATAACTCATAAGTGCCTTCGTGGTGAATGCTGGAAATCAAGATAAAAATAATATAAACTATTAGGGATGGGGGTTGACAAAATGTGGTTTATATAATGAAAAAATGCCGATTGGGTTAAAACACATTAAAACATAATTTTAATAACTAATTTAAATATAAATTCAATTTTAGGTTAGAGCTATGAATTATTCTAATTTTAGGGGATTATTTAGGGGTGTTGGGGGTGGAATATCGCTTGCCTCTCGGCGAATGATTTTTCTTATTAGTATGTAGCATCATGCCAAATTTCATGCTGATAACTCATAAGGTGCCTTTATGGTGAATGCTGGAAATCAAGGTATAAATAATTAAACTATTATGGGGGTTGAAAAAAATGTGATAAAGGAAATGAGAATAGGCCGATTGGGTTAAAGCACATTAAAACATAATTTAATAACTTGAATAAAAATTCAATTTTGGTTTAGAGTAATCAATTATTCCAATTTTAGGGGATGATTTAGGGGGTGTTGGGGTGGAATATTGCTTGCCTCTCGGCGAATGATTTTTCATATAAGTATGTACCATCATGCCAAATTCCATGCTGATAACTCATTAGGTGCCTTCATGGTGAATGCTGGAAATCAAGGTTAAAATAATATAAACTATAAGGGATGGGGGTTGAAAAAATGTGGTTTAGGAAATGAGAAAAGGCCAATTGGGTTAAAACACATTCAAACATAATTTTAATAACTAATTTGAATAAAACATCAATTTTAGATTAGAGCTATGAATTATTCCAGTTTTAGGGGGTGTTGGGGGTGGAATATCGCTTAATTGCCTCTTGGCGGATTATTTTTCATATTATTATGTACCATCATGTCAAATTTCATGATGATAACTCATTAGGTGCCTTCGTGGTGAATGCTGGAAATCAAGGTAAAAATAATATAAACTATTAGGGATGGTGGTTGACAAAATGTGGTTTATATAATGAGAATAGACCGATTAGGTTAAAACACATAAGAACATAATTTTAATTACTAATTTGACTAAAAATTAAATTTTGCGTTTGAGCTATGAATTATTTTAATTTTAGGGGATGATTTAGGGGGTGTTGGGGGTAAATTATTGCTTGTCTCTCGGCGGAAGTTTGTGAGTCTGAGGTAATTCTATGTGTGGTCCAAGTTTCATAGTTCTAAGATGTACCTTTTTCTCTGTGGGCTCTTATTCCTCTGGCAGAATCCACTCCCCCCCCCCCCCCCCCCAACCAACCAACCAACCAACCAACTAACCAATCAGCCGGACGATTATCGTCGATATTTACGCACTTTTTTTAACACAGAACGGGTAATCGGATCGGGCTGATTTTTTTTTGGTATGTCATGGACCACATATCAGGTCATATACCAAGTTTCAAGTTTGTATATCTTTCGGGACGGCGTGTGCAGATAGCTGAAAACCTCCCAACTCGGGTAGGAGTAAACAGGGTCGAGTTAGTCATCGCCTTCTAGCAGTCGCGTCGCGTGCGCTTGGCTGCGGGCGAACGACCGTCGCCCTAGATAAACTGGTTGCAGTCAACCAATGTCAACCAATGCATACTTTGTTTACTCTGGTCTCTTTTTAGCTTATTGACCTCAATCTTATATTTATTTAGTACTTGTTTGACTGTTTGTACATTTCGTTCAGCCAATCCAGTTGCCGTTGGAAAGTACGGTGGGCTGTGCTTTAGACCATTAGATTTACAGAATTTTACAAGGTGGTCTGCGATAACTGGCGGACAGTTATCGGTAACTATAACCTCAGGCAAACCAAATAGTGATATAACTTCGCGTAGCTTCTCAATAACACTGTCTGCAGTAGTGCTGTCAGTAGCCGCACATTGCCGTGCCATTACTAAGAAAAGAAGAAAAGAATATTTTAATTAAATTGTTTTTATATGTCGGTATACTACATAAGGCCTACACAACATACCACCTACCATAGGCCTCTAAAATTCATAGTGGTTGTTTCATTTTAAGGAAGCTCAGACAGCTAGTTCATCCCCACATACTTAAAATGGTTTACTTTGCTCATGTTCACTCATTCAAATCATATGGCCTTCTTTTCTGGGGTGCATCCCCCCATGCAATCAGAATATTCACCCTCCAAAAGAGAGCAATTCGCATTATGGCTGGCGTTTCCAGGAGGCATACTTGTAGAAAGCTTTTCAAGGAACTAGGAATACCTACTCTGGCCTGCTTTCTTATTCAAGCTGCAGCGATATTTGTTCGTTCCTACCCTAATCTTTTCCCTCTAAACACCTCTGTCCACTCCCATTTTACAAGAGCAATCTACAAATTCACACACCCTATTCTCAAAAGGTCCACCATATATCTAGCTTTAACTCTATATAACAAGCTACCAAACAATACAAGAACCTGTCCCTCCATTTCAACTTTTAAATCCGGCATTAAATTATTTTTAAAATCCAAAAGTTTCTACTCACTCAATGAATATCTCTCTGCATGAAATGTAATGTAACATAAATAGAAATACCTGAAAATAAAGTCCCCCACTGAAAATCAGTTCTATAACTGAGTGGGTAGACTCTAAATAAAATTTATTTATTTATTTATTTACCTATCTATTCATCAATCAATCATTATATTTCAGAGTTTAAGGCCTAGCTCAGTTTTATTTCATTTTTTGTACGTACATCCTAGATATTAATATTATTATTAACCTATGTTATTATTAAGAATTATTCACTTCACTCTACTATCTCTCTCATAAGAGGATAATGTGTGTATACTTATACTATGTAATGGTCAAGCAAATAAAATAACTTTACTTTACTTTACATATTTTGATACTACATTATGTTAGTTTATTGACTATTTTATCATTTGTTTTCAAATAACATTAAAATATTTTAATTAGTTTTAATGAAGGGAATCAGGCATTCTTGCTATAGGGCTATGCCCTCTCTGATTCTCTTCAACATGTTAAGTGTACTTTGTAGCTTGATTTGTTGAAATAAAATAATAAAATAATAATAATAATAATAATAATAATAATAATAATAATAATAATAATAATAATAATAATAATAATAATAATAATAATAATAATAATAATAATAATAATAATTGAAGAGAAATTATAACATTGACGGGATGTTTCCTCGCGTCGTGGTGGTAAATAATTTTCATTATTCCTTACTTCCCGTATATATCCCGACGTAGCGTCATCACTGTGGATGACATTTTCAAGGGACTGCTGTTCTTTCGTTTGTTTGCCTCTGTTGCAAACGTTCACTTCTTCGTGGACCTGCCAGGATGGCGGTGGACGGCTCTATTTGTTGTTGTTGTGGAGGTGGTTGTGGAGGTGGTGGTAGTGGTGTAGGTTGTATGCTGTTGATGCTGTTGTTCATGTTGAGATCGCCAAAGGACCCATTACATCTAGCCGGAAGTGGAGTTTATAAAATCCCTTGCAAGTGTGGCTGAAGCTATGTAGGCCAGACTTTAACAACAGTGGCAACAAGGGTAAAAGAACATAAAAACCATTGTTACAAGGGTCACGTCGAGTTGTCTGCAATTGCTAAGCATGCCATAGACAATATGGCTGACTCGCAAGGCATGAGATTCTTTTTGATGAAACAAAAATAATTTGCCAAGAATCTGCTTTCTGGCGTAGACTCATAAGGGAGTCAATTGAAATTTCAAAAACACATAACAATATGAATGGAGATGTAGGTGGTTACAAACTGAGTGATTCGTGGATTCCTGCCATTAATTTAATTAATCACCTCTCAGTAGAAAAATGCGTTGAAACCAAGAACTACCACCAGATCAACAACAGCATCAACAGCATCTTCATCCACAAGACCAACCAACCTACACCACTACCACCACCTCCACAACCACCTCCACTACAACAAATAGAGCTGTCCACCGCCATCCTGGCAGTTCCAAGAAGAAGTGAACGTTTGCAACAGAGGCAAACAAACGAAAGAACAGCAGTCCCTTAAAATTGTCATCCACAGTGATGACGCTACGTTGGGAAGTAAGGAATAATGTTAATTATTCACCACCACGACGCGACGAAACATCCCGTCAATGTTATAATTCTCTTCAATTATATCGGGTCGCGAAAGTATAACTTGTGAATTAATAAAATAATAATAATAATAATAATAATAATAATAATAATAATAATAAATAATAATAATAATAATAATTATATAATAATAATAATAATAATAGTAATAATAATAATAATTGGATGAGCGTAGCGAGCGAGTGGAGCGAAGACTTCAATTTCACTGACCCCCAAAAAATTTAGCTCGGGTGTTTTTTTTTGTTTTTTTGTTTGTTTGTTTGTTTGTTTTTTTTGTATTTTTGTCTGTTTGTTCGCTCTCTACGGGCAAACGGCATATGCGATCTTGATGAAATTTGACAGGACCTTCGAAATCTCTGAACTTAGACTTGCTACGTTTTTGGGTACAATCGAAGAAATATTTCTCATAATATCGTACTTTTACGATTGTTTTCGATTTTTAGTGCGATATTTTCGTGACATTTGGGCGATTCTGACCAAACGGGTAGGGCTACAACGTTCATATTTCACATGGACATTAAGGTAATCGTGATGTATTGCTTTTTAAAAGAAAAGTTGAAAAAGTTAGCCAGAATCTATAAAAATAAAGCTTTTAATACAAGTTTTTAAGGTAAAAAATACAATTGACAAGAACAATAGAAACTTGACAACAATCACTTCAATGCGTAGGCAACAAAACAAAGCACTTGCAAAAGTAACGATATGCCACGCAAACTAAAAACTATAAAAAGCTCATCCTTCAACGCGGCGGGACTTTAGCGTTTTCCTAGTAATAAAAAAATAAAAAATAAATGCCTCGGAAAACAGCGACCGGCCGCAAGGCCACGCAGGACGTTCTGGCACCGGGCGAACTGTGTCAAATTTGTTACCTGTGCCAGTGGTTAGCGGTGGACCTTGTAGTGATTTGTAATCACCGCCTAAAGTGCACCGCCACCTTAGGCCTACATTGTATCAACATGTATGTATCTTTAGAAGGCTCTGACCTAGTTCGCTCTCTGACCAAGATGGTGTAAATAAAGCTGTTGTCAATAAAACCTTCTCCGCCTAGTTATTGGAGTTATCAAGGTGTAAAAACACACACACAACATCGAGGAAGGAGCGGCGCCGCACCACTCATGGCTACCGCAGATGCAGCAGCTCCAGCTGCACCGTCTGGCAGTGGTTTAGGGGAGCCTAGAGTACACCTCACTGCAGCTGGACTTGTACGCCAACGCATGAAGTGGACAAAAGAGCTGAACAGAGTGCTTATGCATGCGTACTACAGGAGCACCAACGTGGAGACTGAGATGGAAAGGGTTCAGGACGAGGTTGTTCCAGGAGTGGAAGAAGATGTTCCCGGACACGACTTTGGACGAGCAGCGCATCTGCACCCAGATGAGGTCCATCCTGTCAAGAAGAGCCCTCTTCACAGCCGAACTCGACCATCTCAAGAAAGAGACAAGGCTAGAGTTGCAACAACATCAGCAACAACGACAACGACAACAACAACAACAACAACAACAACAGGATCAAGAGCCCAGCAGCCAGGAGGGAGAAGATGACGGCTCCGGAGGTGAAGCGGAACAACAGCCAGTACCCCAGGAACCAGAAGCACAACAGCCAGCAGACGACAACATAGAGCTGGAACATCTGAAAGAGTCATACGAGGCTCTCAAGCTTCAGTACCAGGGAATGCCCTTGGAGAGTCGGCCTCGGATTCCCAAGTTGCGTGTAATGCAAAGATTTTCAGGATCGTTGCAGCGGCTGATGAACTGGTGAGGGGTGACATCGGAGGAACTTCATCCCTTGAGGAAGTGGCAGCGTTTGTCCATTGTGCTGCGTTGGCAGTGGGTGAGAGGTTCGTGCAAAATGCCCGCAAGTCAGGTCTGAGAGCCTCAAACCCCAGACGCTCACAAAAGCCACACAGGAATGAGACCCCGACCTGGATGAAAAGGTTTGAGGGCAAGATTACCGTTACGCCAGAAAAGACATTGGGCACCTTGCAGCATTCTTGCAAAGTCCGCAGGACTGCAGCACCAAGGTGAGGAACGGTGTCAGAAGCGTTGCTAGGAGGATAAAGCTGAGGAGGACGGACAAGGACTACGAGAAAAAGCTTCGCGAGAAGGAGTGGTTGAAACAGCGGATTGCAGCGCTTGGAGCCCGCATCAGGCGCTACAACGAAGCGACCAAGCGGAGACAACAAGACCATCTATTTGTAGCTGATCAGAAGCTCTTCTACCGCAAGTTGGATTCCGAAGGCCAGGAAGAACAGCCGCAGCAGCATCCCACCGCAGCATCAATGACAGATTTCTGGTCGGGTATTTGGTCTGATCCGAAACGCCACGATGAAACTGCTTACTGTCTGCAAGAGGAGAAAGAGGATTGCCAAGCCTTACCACCAATGCCTGACAGCGATATTTCCGTCGAGGACATACGCGTGGCTGTAAAGAAGACGCAAAATTAGAAGGCACCAGGGATAGACGCCATCCACAACTTTTGGTGGAAATACTTTAAAGGCACGCATAAGGTTCTTCCTGCTCGTTTCCAGCAAGCACTCGGCGATCCCGCAGTCATCCCCAAGTTCTTCACGCTTGGCATCACATTCATGAAGGCAAAGCCTGGGGACCCCCTGGACCCCAAGAATTATAGACCTATCACGTGCCTCCCGACGGTGTAAAAGATATTCACATCCGTTCTTGCGGCAAAAATGTCTGACCACCTCACCCTTAACAAAGTCCTCGCGGACGAGCAAAATGGCTGCAGGAAGGGTGCGCGAGGATGCGCGGAGCTGCTGGTGATGGACACGGTAGCATCGCGGCAAGAGCACCACAAGAAGCGCAACCTTTCCGTAGGTTGGGTGGACTACAGGAAGGCGTTTGCCTCTGTGCCGCACTCATGGCTTCTGCATGTCTGTAATTTGTACAAAATCGACCCTCGGCTCATCCGACTTCTAGAGCACTGCATGGCCACATGGAGAACCACCCTCCATGTAGGACAAGGTACCAACAAGATCACGACGGAGGAAATCCGCATCCAAAGGGGGATTTTCCAGGGAGATAGCCTCAGCCCCTTGTGGTTCTGCCTCGCGTTGAGCCCACTAAGCAACATGCTGAGGAAGTCTGGGTATGGCTCCCAGCTCCGGAAAAAAACCCAAGGTAACACTCACGCACCTGTTCTACATGGATGACTTGAAGATGTACGTATCCAGCTCTGATGAACTTCGAAGCATGTTCGAACTCGTCAAGAGCTTCAGCTACGCATTCTGTATGGAGTTTGGACTCCATGTGCCGTCATGCACGTGAAGAAAGGCAAGGTTCAAGACCCTCAAGGAGGACTGCAACTCGTGGGCGGGGAAGTGATTCGAGATCTGGGCATTGAAGACAACTACAAGTATCTGGGACTTCAACAGCTGCTGGGCATCAGTGACACCGACGCCAGGAAACAGGTCGAGAAGAAGGTCCTCGCCAGGGTGAGCAAGGTCTGTAGGTCGTACCTGAGTTGGAGATATAAGATCACGGCGATTAACGCGTGGGCATTGCCCATGGCTTCGTACACATTTGGCGCGGTGAAATGGTCCAACACTGCCCTGCAGGCATTCGATAGGAAGATCCGCTCCGTCATGACCAAGCACAGGATGCAACATCCGAGGAGCTCCGTGGAGCGATTGTACCTGTCGCGCAACGTTGGTGGAAGAGGGCTGCTCAGTGTCGAGGTGCTATGCCACAGCAAGGAACGCCAACTCCGAACTTACTTCTTATCTCGTGAGAGTCAGCTGCACAAGGCCATCTGTGCACAAGATCAAGACTATACGCCACTTCACTTCCGAGACGAAGAAGTGCACTTCAGCATCAAGACTGCGGCAGAAAGAATGCAACAGTGGAGGGAGAATCCCCTTCACGGCAGGTTTGCAGCCGAGCTCACATGTGGAGCACACCGACTTGAAACCCTCAACGGAATGGCTCCGCACGGCGGGCCTCTTCAGTGAAACGGAGGGGTTCGTGTTCGCAAATCAAGATCAAGTGGTGCGCACCAAGAACTACGAGCGATACATTCTCAAAAACGACGTCCAAGATTGCTGCCGTCTCTGCAAGAAGGCCAGCGAGACCATCCAGCACATCACAAGTGGATGCCCTGAGTTAGCTCCTAAGGAGTATGTTGAGCGCCATAACGCAGTAGTCAAAGTGGTCCACCAAGGCATGGCTAAGGAGCACGGCCTCGTGGACGATGGGAAGACCGTACTACAAGTGTAGGCCCGAGCAAGTCCTACGCAACCAAAACGCTAAGCTGCTGTGGACTCAGTCATCGTTCCCGGGACAGGGCGGTCGAGGCAAATAGGCCAGACTTGGTTTTGTTTGACAAAAAAGCTCAAACGGCAACCTTCATTGACATCGCCATCCCCTCAGATGGCCATGTGGTCAGCACAATAGCCAATAAGAGGCGAAAATACCAGCCGCTCGCCGTAGAACTCAAGGACATATACAAGCTGAGGTCCGTTGAAATCGTTCCTGTCGTTGTCTCAGTCAACGGTTTGGTCACCAAAGAGTGGTCAGCGGCAAAGGAGAAGCTCCATCTGAAGGACAAGCACGTTCGTGTTATGCAGAAGGCTGCAATCCTTGGTACAAGCAACATCGTGCGGAAGGTCCTCAGCCTCTAAATTCTGTCGTTCCCCACCACCGTTCGGTCCCCACACTAGGTGCACTCTCGCATCATCTTGGCTCGAGATGAGCTCGGTGGTGCAAAGGAGAGCAGAAAAGATGAACAAAAACCATAAAAATAATAATCATTGACATTTTTTTAAAACTATTAATTGGTACCAATTAGGTAATTCCCTCCAATTTGGCGAAATCCAAATGTAGACGTTGCCGTTTACGAAAAGGTGACGGCCAATATTAATATTATAGGCTATACCAAGAGGAAATATTTTACCATCAGAAACAGAGGCATCCAACCAAGTCTCACAAACACACACAACTTGTGCATCCCCTGCCACCAACCAGGCGAGTATACTATATCAGACTTGCGTTTTAAACAGTTCAGGCTACAAGCATTGAAATGAACGTATATATCTTTGAAGAAACTTGCATTGCTTGCAATCGAATCACCCATAGTCATCGCACTTTTCAAATAAAGAGTTTGTGACACTGACAGTACACTCCTTGCCTCGGCTAGCTCACAACGTCGGCTCGGAGAGTACAAGATGTTGAATGAAATTGATGAATTATTGAAATAAAATTATTGTTGTACTAAAGGTAAATTTAAATTAGGTGATTGATGTGGAGCTGCGAACAAGGTGATTAAAAAGATAAAGATTGATTACAAAATAGTGAGATTACATTAGATTAAGCAAACAAACAAAAATGACAATGAAAAATCAAAATACAGAAATACAATACAGTGAATATGACAGGTACCTGTTAAATATAATCCCTATATGGCCATATAAGAAATTTAAATAACGATACCTGTTCAGAAGTTCTTGAAGTTGAAGTTTGTTAGTCCTGGGTATGATGTCGATTGGGAGGGTTGATGATTCGTCCTGATTAAGGTTGATGAAGGTTGGTGAAGGTTTGAGTTGAACTGTTCCAATTCACTGTTCGTGTTTCTCGATTTGGTTAATCGGGAAACACTCCCTTAGGTGTAATTGATTTTATTTACCACAATTCATAAATTTAAAAAGTCCGCCCCAACCGGGATTCGAACCACGGATCTCCCGCATTCCAGACAGGCGTCTTAACCACTAGACCATCAGGACGGGTACATTTCAAACTCTGAATTTTAGTTGCATTATACATCTGAATGGATGGAACAGTACTGCAACGAATATCTGCTGCCTTTGAACTGACCACCAAACATTAATTATAATGTCATTACATTTACGCAGGTATGAGCGAGGGTTTATTTCTCGATTTGGTTAATCGGGAAACACTCCCGTAGGTGTAATTGATTTTATTTACCACAATTCAGAAATTAAAAAAGAATTACTCGATAGAGGGTCTATTGTTATTTTTGAGGCTTGACGGGTGAAAAGTATGTTATCGGCGTTAAATTGGCTTATGACTCGGATTACCAAATGAGATATTACGTTGCACGGGTTATGCTTGAACACTAGCCACTTACACTTCCGAATTACTCCATACCTAGTAATGGTGACTTATACTCCGTGTTACATTTTTAAACAGACCGTTCTCGCTGAAGGCGCATTCTACAATAATAATTACATGATTAAAATGACACGTCCTTCCATGAGGGCTAGAGTAGGAACCCGTTGATGACCACACGTCGCTCACAAGTCACAAGCACGTCCGTACCCACGTATACGATAATACGATCGTCTTACGTCTCCTACTAGTTACTAAAAATATTCATCACGAGGAAAACCAATCAAGAGTATTCTTTTTAACTTACGTCACCAGAACTTTCACATTCCCAAGCTCCTAGACAGAGGGGATTATTATTATTATTATTATTATTATTATTATTTATTTCGAAATTGTACAAATAATCGTAAATTAAGCTGCATAACTCCATAGAAAGTTAGAAAAGGGACATAAGTCCCCAGTCACAATGTGTCTAACTTACTATGCGTAAACAAACCAAACAAACCACATTATAAAATAAATTATGTTATGGGATGTTATCTAGCCTTGAACTAGGGTAGTCCGCGTATGCATCTGTAATATGATATTCCCACCCAGGTTCCAAGCAACACACTTTTCTACTTTTCTACTTTTGATAATGAACCCTCCCTCTCCTGCATAGTTCCCACCGACCAGACATCGTCTGCAGTCTGAAGGACACTTAAAAACTACACATAAAATATAAGAGGGTTGAACCATATCGTCTCAAGTTAGAGAACGCGCGGAAGAGAGCACTGCCAGCATACACTAAAAAACTGAGATGCAAAATTGTGTTAAAAAAACACCCATTTTTGCAGCGATACGTGTGGATAAACGACTACACCGTTTTGTAAATAAATTAACACCGCACTGAAGGTGTTGGTGGTGTGTTTATAGTCGAACCTAGTTTATTTTTCGTTGAAGACAAATCAAAGATGAAGTAAGAGCAAGTATAAAAACTCTTTTATGAGATATGGTAAAAAGCCTAAACCTAATTTGACATTCATGAAATGAATATTCTTCAAGACCTGAAGAAGGATGAAACAATTATTATATTGCTGGCAGATAAAGGGAAATCTACCGTCATCATGAATAAACTAATTATGTGGACAAATTCAGCTTAATACTAAAAAATGAATCACAGTATCAAGTTATGAAGAAAAATCCTACATCTGCATATGAAACACAAGTATATCACATGCTCAAGAAATATGAAAAAAGCATTGACTTAAAGGTAAGATCTCATTTAACACCACATTTCTCCAAAACCCCACATGCTATGGGTTGCCGAAAATACATAAGGAGGGCTTACCATTAAGGCCAATTGTGAGTTTAATGGGATCACCTTTTAGTCTTTTATCTAAATTTCTTTTAAATATCTTAAAACCTCTTAGTCATAACATTAAATCATGCTGTCTTGAATTCAAAGGAGCTTGTAGATCAGTTAAGAGAAGTTCCATTTAGTGACAAGTCTAGATTGTTGAGTTTTGATGTTGTAAATTTGTTTCCTAGTGTTCCTGTCAAGGAGGTTCTTTCAATTGTAAAAAAACAAATTATTAAGTGATTATTCACTACAGTCTAAATTTCTCTATCTTTAGATGAAAACACACTAACAAAACTTGTAGAAAACAGCAAACCTTACACTTTTCAAAAAAAAATGAGATCTAAAAAAAGGGGCCGAGCTCATCTACCTTCTTGATTTGCGCTTCTTAATTCAAAAAGACAGGGGCCCATAACGCATCCTCAAAAACTTGGCAAAATGAATTTGCGATTTCTTAATTTAAACTAATAGTTCATCTAAGTTTTTTTTTCAAATTTAAATTTTAAACGTAATCTGAAATTTTTTATTTTGCCAAGTTTTTTCAAAATCTGTTATGGACACTACTTTATAAATTAAAAACGCAAATGGGGAAAGGGTAATGATTTGGGCCTTTTTTTAGATCTATTTCTTTTGAGTGTGAGGTTTGGCGTATTTTGTATTTTGTTATGTGTGTGTCTCTTTACTTTTTCTAGTTCCTTTGCAAATTTTTTTTTTTAATATAATAATTTTATCAAAGTTGATTTAATTTTCTAGGTATTAAAATAACAATAAAATGAAAAAATATCTAGACCCGGATTCTTACATCCTGGGTAAAGAGCTGAAGATTATCAAACGGCTAGCTTTTAAACTGTGAAGTTTTTTTTTTTTTTTCGCAAAACAGGCTCAAATTTCAGAATATGTTTTCGACACTAAAAACACACTCCAGTTAAAGTGGGTCAAAATTATTCACCGGGGAAGTTGGTAAAAACAAAAGCTAACGCAAACTTGGGGAAAAAACCTAAAACCCCCCTTTAAAATTTCTATATCTTGGCTTTTAGGGGGTAGAGTTTGAAATTGGTCTTAAAACTGTGAATTAAACGTCTATTAGAATTTGAAAACACAATATAAAAATGTTGTATTTTTAAGAGTCGCAAATTAAAAAAAAGTGGAAAAATTACAGTAAAAAATGATTTACCGCACTTTGTTCAATTTTTAAATGCATTATTTTTAAAATCCAAAAAAATTTTTGCATTGCTATTTAGCCTATTTTTGGGCTAAAACATTGTCGCTGGTGAACTCGGGAAAACGTGAACTTCATAGCATCTTTTTTATTTTTCCCCCGAGTTTGGGGGGGGGTGCAGCTCCCGCGGCGCAAAACCAGGCAAAAGGGAAGTGTTTTTTTTCGGGGTAACCGATATGGTTAAGGGTGCATTAATCGGAAATGGTTTACTTTAAGAAATACGGTTGTGTAGAATATTTAGGAAGGCTTATATTAAAGTATATTATATTTTTTTTTGGGTAAAACGGCATAATACCTTTATTTGGTATTGCCGGTAATTAAAAAAGAAAATGCGATCTTTCCAATTTTTAAAAGGGAATGGTTTTTGGGAAACTTATCAAATACTGAGCCCACGATATTATACTATCGAAATACCAAAATTTTCCATTTAAAAAAGGGTTTTGCATTTTCTCCATGTTGCATCAAACCAACTCTAGCGTTATTGTTGTCAAAATAGGCCAATATTAGGACACCGAAATTTTAAGGGAATTTTTTAAATCATTTTATTTCCCGAATAAAACTAAAATTTTTTTTTTCCCAAAATGCGGACGAAGATCAAAAGTCTAAAAATTTTTGTCGGTTTAAGGCACAAGGGTGGGGATATTGAAAAAAATTAATTTTTTTTTCGTAAAAAACTTTAAAGAATAAAAAAAAAAAACAAAAAATTTCCAAGTTTTTTAATTTTTATTTGTTCTTTGGTGCTTTTTTTGTTCATTTTCTAAAAAAAATCCCCAACTTTTGAAAAAAAACCTTTTCTATACCACATTAGTAAGCTTTAAAATAATGTTAAGTTGGTCAGTTCAAGGGCGCCAAAATCTTTTGCGGTATAAAGTATTTTCTTTTTAAAAAAAAACTTTAAAAAATTTTAAGGGGGGAGTTAAATTCCTTTTTTTAAATGGCTTTTACCCTCAACATTAATATTATTACTATGCGATTTTATATTGAAAGGGTTTAAAATGGAACTTATGCAAATTTTTAATTATATTTTTTTATTTTGTATTTTGTTTCAATACCAATTGGGGTTTAATTATTTGTTTTGTCCAAAGATGTATTTTACATTAATTTTCTATGGCAGCGGGCACAATGAAAATTTATTTTTTAATGAGGCAGTCTTTCAATCGAACAGTCAGTCTGCTCAAAAAGGCAACTTGCTTCTTTCAATTGTTTTTATCATAAAAATAAATTGATTCTAAGATGCTTTTCGCGTTCGACTGTCAAAAATGTAGAACGGGGTTAAAAAATACTTAACCCTTTTTTGCAGCTCATTAGTATAAGGTGACCAACGTACCGGTTTGACCAGTACGACTTTTTCCCAAACACTTGTACCGGTGCCCCGAGAGACTCATTAAATGACGAAATTTGTCCCCGTTTGCAATTTTTGGGAGAAAGGTCCGGTATTTTTTTAACTATACCGGGGCAGGGAAGGGGATAATGTTTCTTTAAAAATAACTCCTCGATTTATACTAAGTAAGAAAATAAAATATTTCCCTTCCACTTTCAGAAGATAATTATTTTCTATGGGAGTTGCGAGTATTTTTAAATGTTTTGGGTGGGGGTGCCGGTCGCGCACTGGTGAAAACGTAAAAATCGTTAGGCCAATATTTGTGGGCGCTCCCTTACCAATGCTGACTACTTACCATAATAGGAACCTGAGTTTTTTGATACAAATTTTATTCTTTTTGGAAATTTTTGAACTATTTTTGGGAAAAAAATAATAAAAATTCGTCCTATTATGTTAGTTTAAAAACTTTTTCATTAAATAAAATTACTGAATGTCAAGCCTACCTAATATTTGTGCTTGATGCTTGACTTTTAAATTTAAAGAAGTTACATTTAAAAATAAATTGGATGGTACTCTGTCTTCACTTTTGGTGCCTACTTTTAACAAACATTAAAAAATAAAATTAGATTGTTCATATTGAAATAATAAATTAGTAAATTTTTTAAAAATTAAACAAGTACTGGGACTCGAATTTGACTCATACTCGAGAAACTTTTTTAAAAGTCCGTTTGGGACTCGACTCGAACTCAAAACCGGACTCGCTTAGTGCCAAAATAAATTTTTATCGGGGGAAACCTGTTATGGGGTTTAAATTACCCCTCTTCGGGTGAACTAGGTATTGCGGATGGGAAATTGTAAGGGATGCCCCGGGGGCTTTTTTTAGAGGACCCAATCCCTTGCTTCGCCTTTTACGCTGGGGAAAAAACCTGGGAAAAAACCTTCAGTCGGGATTCCCTTTCTCGAGGGATTCGAACCCGGGGGCTTCCCGAATCAAATCGAGCGCTTTCGCCCGAGCCCAAAACTGTCGGTCATTATTAATATGATATGACTTCTAACTACTGATGTGTGTGTTTGTTGCGCAATTGTCAATCGTTGAACGATTTTGGTAAAAAAAAATTTAAATTTAAATTACTTGAAAAATTTTGGGTTTTTCCCAAACACAAAAGTACAAGAACAAAAATTTTTATTTCACGTTAAAAAAATCCCTAATTTATGTAAAACCGATTTGTTGAAAGTTTCACCCAAAATCCGGGACCCAAATTGAAGAAGCTGTTTCAACTTGCCAAAAAAAGTCACCAATATTCGACTGGGCTGGCTTCGCCCAAAAGATAGTTTTTTGGAGTTCCAAGAAAAGTAAATGCGGGAAATTCTGGATCAACAACATCATGTCCCGTCTGAATGGCACAGCAGAAAACGGGGGCCGTCACCGCTTCGTTTTTCAAGGACGCCCTTTTTGTTGAATGATTCCCCCTACTGGCAATGACAAACCCCGCGTAGATGTGTGTATCAAAATTTAAACATGGCAGTCGGAAGGGAAAATAGCTACATTTCCGACTGTGTGGGCCCCCCTGTGTATTTTTCCGGCAACAAGACCTACCAACCATAAAAGCTTCTAGGCTTCTGTGGCTTCTCTCGTCATAATATACTATCGCATCATATCTATGCTTGCTCTAGTACCAGGAACTCTGTGGGTTTTGTCCCTTTCCCCAAAGTATTTTTCCTCTTGTATGCTCTATTATTTCTGACAGACAAAACGCTTTTAACTCTGTGGGGTTTTAACCTTTCCACAAAAAAAAAAGCCCCTTTTGGTTTTAAAAAAGGCCCCATTTTGGTTGACTCCTTTGGGGTTGGTTATGGGGCTTTTTTTTTTTATCAACCACGTTTAAATTTAAATAAAACATTTCTTGTTCAAAAAAAGTTTTTTTTTGTTTTCCCTGCCATTTTTGTAGTTTTAGTGCTCCTTTAAATTTTTAATTAATTTTTTTGGGTTTTTTTTGGGTTTTGATAGTCTGGTTTTTGACCAAAATAATTATTCATAAATGTAGGGCCCATTGCATCTGGAAAATCTATAATTGTTTCAAAATATGTCTGTATTTTATTTTAACGTTTCATTTTTTGGGGACTAAACAAACCTTACAAAAAAGTCATGCTTTTATTTGGTTGACCTAGTGGGTGGTTTATATAGGTGGGGAAAAATTGATAAATTTTAACAATGCATACATGTGCTAAAAGAGACTTTTTTGAACAAAAAAATTTTTTTAAATAAAACATGTTGGGCTTTCACTGTTCTTTTTATTATTCAAAAAATTAAAATTCATAGTCAAAAATACCCAACGTGTTTTACTTCAACTGCTAATAATATCTTCAATTGTAGTTGGGATTGCTTAGAAAATGAACCAAAATTGCACCAAAAAAACAAATAGAAAAAACCAAAAATTGAAATTTTTTTTTTTTATTTATTTTTCTTTTTTAAATTTTTTTTTTTTTTACGAAAAAAAATTTAAATTTTTCTTTCAATACCCCACCATTGATCCTTAGACCCACAAAAAAATTTTAGACTTTGATCTTCTCCGCCCTCTTTTAAAAAAAAATTTAATATTATTTTTCGGCAAAAAAAATATAGAACTTCCATGAAATTTCGGTGCTTCACTAATATTGGGCCATTTTAACAATCAAAACCCAGATGCATATGGTTTTATGCAACATGGAGAAATGCATATCCCTTTATAATTGTGTATTTGGGATTTCGATAGCATAATTCGTGGTCTCAGTGATTTGATAAGTTTCAAGAACCATTCCGTTAAAAATTGGAAAAATTGCATTTTTTTATTAATTACCGGCAAACCATAATAAGGGAATATGCCGTTTTTCTCAAAAGAAAATAAATATACTTCAAAAGTAAGCCCCCTAAATATTTCTACACTAACCGCATTGACTTAAAGTAAACCATTTCCGATTAAAGCACTTTTACCTATATCGGTACCCCGAAAATAACATTCCTTTGTGGTTAGCGCGCGGGGAGCTGCACCGAAACCGGGGAATAATAAAACGATCTATAAATTCACGTTTTCCCGGTTTGACCCGCGACAATGTTTTAGCCAAAAAATCAGGCTAAATTTGGCAAAGCAAAAATTTTTTTGGTATTTGAACATAAAGCATTAAAATTGAACTAAAAATGCGGTAAAAATTTTTTTCTGAATTTTTTACCTTTTTTTTATTTCGACTCTTAAAAAACAATTTTTTTGATATTTTGTTTGCAATTCTAATATACGTTTTAGTTCACACTTTTAAAACCAATCTCAAAACTCTAACCATAAAAAGCCAAAGATACATATATTTAAGTGTGTTTTAGGTTTTTTCACAAGTTTCGTTAGTCCTTTTTTTTTGACCCAAATTCCGGTGAACTAATTTTGGCCTATTTATACTGAGATGTGTCATGTGTTGAGAAATATTCTGAAATTTTTAGCCGTTTTGCGAAAAAAAAAAAAAAATCCCAGCTCGGCTGATAATCTTCTAAAAAGGGGGTATAACCATGGTATAAAAGACGGTTAAGGACTGGTTTCCCAGTACACGGATTTTTTGGGATCGTTTTTGGGCCCCGTATGGCCCCCTCTGGCTGCCTGCGTACGGGAAACACGCCCCGGGGGATCGTCTGGCCCCTACCAGGCTACCATACATTTTAAACTGCTTGGGCGTCGGATGCCAGCCAGTCCCCTTTCCTTACGCGGGGTAGCCTGATTGTCAAACAACTGGCTAGCCATATGTGGTCGCTCGTCTTAACCCAGCCAGCTGCATCTGGCCGCCGGATACCACCAGATCCTTTGGGCCCTACGTGGCTATCCATGATTGGGGAAACAACGGCTAGCCCTATGTGGATCGCATGCGTCTTCCCCCAGCCACTGCATCTGGCCGCCGGGTACCAGCCAGATCCTTCCGTACCTCACCATGACTTGGCAACCAAAGGCAGCCATATTTTGGATCGATCCCTCTTAACCATCACTGCATCTGGGACGCGGGTACTGCCAAACCTTGAGTCGCGCTGCCAGGGCTTGGCAAACAAATGGCTAGCCATATATGAATCGGATCCGCCTTAACCCTAGTCACTGCACTGGCACACCAGATACCCCGGGGTCCCTTTCTGTGCGCGGCTACCTGACTTGGCAAGCACCCGGGCCCCGGGAAGCCAACCTGGGGGGGCCAGATTGCCTTCTTTACAAACCCCCGGGCCCCCTTGCCCCCCCAAGCGTTTTTTTTGGGTTTTGGGAGACGAACTGACAACC